>ML784955.1:90112-151211 GCA_009831015.1 Picea engelmannii
ATAGAGACATATAGTTTGATCGTCGAGTTCTCACCTCTCCTCTGTATCGCTTGCAACCCTACTTCCAAGCTCGTCTGACCATTGTTCATACTTATGTATATATAAAAGAGTATTATTTATAATAAAAAAGATTGTTTGTGTGTGTGTGTGTGTGTGTGTGTGTGTGTGTGTGTGTGTGTGTGTGTGTAAGGTCTTATTTCTAAGTATGCAATTAGCAAGCTTTAATGCTAAACCAATATTTTAGAAGATATCCCATTAATACGCATTAAACCAAGATTTACGGAGGGTTATATCATGGAATGTCGTTCGTGCATCGTCGAGTTGGCCCGTTCACGAAATTTTCAATCCTTAATTCTGAAAACGAGTCCGACCGACCGTTTCCATATTCCATATTTAGCCACTTTCCTGGAATTCCACAAATATGCAAACTGGCCATTGAACTGCCCCATCATGCTCTCTTCCATTTTACACGCTTTGCAGTCAAAAATTATGAGACATAAAATTTGATCGTCGATCACTTACCTCTCCTGAGTATCCCCTATAACCCTATTTTGAATCTCGTCTGGCCGCTTTTCATAACTGGCCATTCCTTGCTTGCTCTTCCCCGTCTTCGTCACCTTCACACTTGTCTATAATAAAAAATTGTTTATAAATATATATATATATATAAGGTCTTATTTCTAAATATGTAATTAGTAATATTTAATGCTAACATCTCATCATGCAAGAACCGTATAGATTGTCATTAATGAGCGAAAGGCTTGAGGAGATCTCACATTAATACGCATTAAACCAAGATTTGTGAAAGTTTATATTATCCCTTCCGAGTGTTAATTTCAAAATCCTGGAATGTCGTTCGCACATCGTCGGGTTGGCACGTTCACGAAACCTCCAATCCTTAATTGCTCTTCATCGTACCCGCCACCTTCCCACTTCTAAGTATGAAATAAGTAAGTTTTACTGCTAACATCTCATCAAGCAACACCCATAGAGATTGTCATTAATGATCGAAAGGCTCGAGGAGCTTTCCCATTCACAAGCATTGAACCAACATTTGTGGAGGGTTATATTATCCCCTCCAACTGTTCATTTCAACCATCGTATGGAGAAAATGAACATTCTCATAAACTTATGGCACCAGCTCGACAACAGTTCTGTGGAGATATAGTGAACATCTTCGGGCGCGAGGACCAGAACTTCCAGTGGTCCAGGGCATATTCTTACTAATAATCTCCTTCCGCCCAGAATGAAATAATTTGGACCTCTGGGATTGCTCATGCAGGTTGTGTCCCTGAAGTTTTTGACTGTAAGGAGCTGGTCTCTTGGTGCGTCAATAAATATATTTCAAGCCAAAGAATTATTCCACTGCGGGACCACTTTTTTGTTTCTTTGTCACCTCAGGTCTTCTGCCAGATGTTAAGATTGTCGGAGCCAACATTGGCGTTCAAAGGAGAAGATTCCAAGCAGTTTCTAAGAAAGCATAATAACGGGTTGGACCTCTTGCCTGAGTTCTTGGAAGACCCTATGGTAGTTCTTGAAGATATCACAAGCTTGCAGGTTAGTTCATTTAGTAATCCATTCCAGGAAATTGCCTGGTTGTTTACAAGAATAACGGGACAAGAATCCACAGCAATTATTTCCCACATAGTTCTTTATATTTTGTATTTCACAATCAAGGAACAAGCCATTTTTTATTGGGGGAAGCTAATTTCCTATGAAATATGTTCCCAATTGTCAAGCTTCAAAAAGGAGAAGAAATTTTATATGTCATCCTACTTGGTTTTTGCGATAGCGCATTGCTGTCAGTTTCCAAAATTGTCTCTGTCCAAGAAGGTGAACTGGGAATTCGACCCAGTAACTTTCTGGTACCAGGCCTTGTGGATGTTAGAATATAAAAGATTGTGCTCATTTTACCATTGACGATACCCTCGTCACCCAACCACTGGACGAAGCCACCCTCTGAGCACCTTGACCTTGACCAAGAAGAGAATCCTGGTAGAAATCCAATAGCCAAGAGAGGCTAATGCACCAAGAAAGAAATAGAAACTAAGTTGAACAGATGATCCCACCCAGAAGCTAGCGCACCTCTTTCCCAGCTCTCCCAGAAACTTGCGCACCAAAACTGCAACTACCTGCGCAGATTTGGCTCTCACTGCAACTGCTGAGATGATGAATAATGAAAATCGGCGCCCTGTATTTATAGTGAACTGGGCAAGCTAACTGGGGTCGACTTCTCCTTCTGGGTATCAATAAATTCATTTTAAATGTATTTGTCCAGCCGACAACTTGTCTAGGGTTTCCTTCAATTCTTTGCTTCCTTCCGGAGGATTCTAGTCTCGTCATAGGTCACAATAGAGGTTCATACCTCCTGAAGCTACCATAATATTAACACTCCCTCCTATCTAGGGAGGTATGGTCTTGAGCACAACAGACCATTCAACTGGTAGCACTACGAGCACATGTCATTATTATCCAACTGGATAATCTCCTATGACAACTAGTACAATATCAAATTAATAGAACACACCTGTGTCTATTCAGGTAGTATGCAACTACTCAAACCATGAAACATAATCACTAGTAGTGGAACAAATCCACCATAGTAGTATATATACTGTCATATATTATTCATAACAAACATCTGATAACATCCTGCATAGAAACAATGTTATGATAAAAATTGAATCATCTGGGCCAATGTTTCACTCACATCTGTGAGATATGAAAGAATATCTTCCCTCAGTATATAATATCAACAATGGGCTATCTGCCCCATTCTTCTCAAACAAGGAAGAAGGATTATTTCTGATTTCTGAGCCTAGACCATTTCTCACCCTGGGCTATTCTTCCTACACTAATTAAAGTGCACCCTGGACAGAATGTATAAACCCTAAGAAATTTTTGGACCATTCCTCACCATGGGTCATTCCTCTAACACTAAACAAAGTGTAACCTGGAGAGAATGAGTCTTCCCTAAGGAATGATTGTCCTTGATTGTTGATCCTAGACTATTCCCCACCCTGGGCCATTCCTCCGACACTAAACAAAGTGTAACCTGGAGAGAATGAGTTTTCCCTAAGGAATAACTGTCTGGACCATTCCCTACCCTGGGCCATTCCTCTGACACTAAAAAAAGTGTAACCTGGAGAGAATAAGTTTTCCCTAAGGAATGTATGTCCTGCATCAACCTCCAAAACGTACCATTCTTCGAAACTTCTCACAACTGTGAACTTCGAAAGAATGACTGCCCGGCGAGGTGGACCATTCTACTTGACCACTACTCAGAGTGACTGCCAAGAAGAATGATTGTCCTAGACCACTCCCCGTGTTAACCACAATGGGAATTCATTGTCTATGATACATCAACAATCAGTCTACCTCCCATGTTAACTACAGAGGGAAGTCACTGTCTGTCAGAAATCTCAATCCACTTTCCGAATAGGAAAGCATCTGTCCAATCTTGACTAATATTCAATTATAAAATAAATAATGTTTTCAGTGCTCCCTCCTAATTGGAGAGTTATTTAAATCACAAAAATAAATGTTCTTCGAGAATATTTTTCCGTACCTTCTCTAGCTTGGAGAATCTTCCCTTTCAGCTAAGGGAGTTATTTCCACGATCCTAATCTTCTCTCGGAAATATGCAAACTTGATTCTGGATAGAGGTTTTGTCAGGATATCTGTTGTCTGCTCATCAGTGGGGATATATTCGAGCTTTACCTCTCCTTCTTGGACTTCATCTCGAATAAAGTAGTATTTGATCTCAATGTGCTTCGACCTTTCATGAAACACTGGATGTTTGGATAATCTTATGCAACTCTAATTATCACAATATATTATGGTCGATTCTGGAGTCTGATCAAATAAATCAGAGATTAACTTCCTTAGCCATACTGCTTATGTGCATGCTTCACAATATGCCATATACTCTGCTTCTGTTGTACTGAGTGTGACAGACTTCTGCTTCCTGCTGCCCCAAGATATCATAGCGGAGTCCAGGCTGAAACACATTCCTGAAGTACTCTTTCTGTCTTTTGCACTTCCTTCCCAATCAGAGTATGTGAATCCATGAAGTTGAATATCACCGGATGCGGTATATCTTAGGCCATAATTAATTGTCCCACGAATATATCTTAAGACATGCTTTGCAGCTATCCAATGCTCTTGTCTAGGTTCCACCTGGAACTTACATAATGTATTTACAGCAAAGCAAATATCTGGTCGAGTATTTACTAAATACATCAATGATCCAATTAGTTTTCGATATAGAGATGGATCAACTGGATCGGAATCTGGGACTTTCACTTTTCTTATATCCACATTCATAGGAGTGTCCATGGACTTACAATCCATCATTCCAAACTTATGAAGGATCTTTATTGCGTACTTTCCTTGTCCAAGGAATACTTCACCACGCTTCTGCCATACTTCTAGTCCCAAGTAATAGTGCATGAGACCTAGATCTTTCATATCAAATTCAAAGGCTAAATCCTTCTTGCACTGGATGATTAGAGATTCTTCACCTGTTATGAATAGATCATCAACATATAATAGTAGAATCACAGGTGCGTTATCTATGACTTTGTAATAAAGGTTTGGATCTGCATGACTCTTGGAGAAACCAAGTCTTGTTAGATAGTTGTCCATTCTGACATACTAAGCCCTTGGAGCTTGCTTGATTCCATATAGAGCTTTCTTCAATCTGAAAATGTGAGTGTCTTTGGAATGTACCTCGAATCCTTGAGGTTGTTCAATATACACTTCTTCTTCAATAGCTCCATTGAGAAAGGTTGTCTTAACATCCATCTGGTGTAGAGTCCATCCCATGGAAGCGGCAAGAGATATGATAGATTTGATGGAGGTATACCTTGCCACTAGAGAAAAGGTTTCTTCATAGTCTTCTCCCTCCTTCTGGGAGAACCCTCTGGCCACGAATCTTGCCTTATATTTATCCACAATTTCGTCTGCTGCATGTTTGATCTTGTATACCCATTTTGAGGTTACCACTGATTTCTGTTTAGGTCTGGGTACAATTTCCCATACTTCATTTTTCATAATGGACTGATGTTATTCTGCCATAGCTTCTTTCCATTGTCCCTTTTGGACTGCTTCTTCGAATGTAGTAGATTCTTCATCTAGAAGCTTTGTCATGTATGCTGCATAACTTGAGAATATTTTCTGTCTTTTACTCTTCCTGGATGTTCCTTCTGGAACCTTGATTCTTTCTGCATCTTGTAATGTGGCTTCAAGCCAAGCTGGTCGTTTCTTATTCTTTGTTATGATATCTGGATCAATGTTCTCACATGGATCCATAGGATGATCAGGTTGATCCTTTTTGTTATTTTCGTTTTATGTGTTTTCTTCATTTAGTTCTTCAATTTCTTCTTCTTCTATAGTTTCTTCAATAGATTTTCTTAAGGCCATCCTTTCATTGAATGTTACATCTCTGCTTACTTCTATCTTGTGTTGTTCTAGAATGTATATTATGTAGGCTTTGGATGAATCACTATATCCCACGAATATCCCCTTCTTTCCTGAGGGTTCTAGTTTATTTCTTTTATCTTTGGGAATATGAGAGTAAACTTGACATCCAAATATTCTTAAGTTTTCTACGTTAGGTTTCTTACCTGAGAATTCTTCTTCTGGTGTCATGTCCTTCAACATATGATGAGGGCTTCTGTTTTGTACATATATTGTCATCATTACTGCTTCTCCCCATAGGAACATGGATAGATCTTGATCATTCAATAAAGCTTTTACCATTTCTTCGATAGATCTGTTCTTTCTTTCTGCTACACCGTTTTGTTGAGGATTATGAGGAACAGTCAGCTCCCTCCTAATCCCTATTGATTTGCAGAATGCAATGAACTCCTTTGAGGTGTATTCTCCTCCATTATCTATTCTTAATGTCTTGATCTTCTTGTTTGTAAGGTTTTCTATTTCTGCCTTGAATTCTTGGAACTTGCTGATACTTCATCTTTTGATTTCAGTAGGTATAGCCACGTCTTTCTTGAATAGTCATCTATGAAGTTTACATAGTAAAGAGATCCTCCTAGAGATCTGACTGGCATTGGTCCACAAACATCTGAGTGTATTAGATCTAGGGTTTCCTTAGATCTGTTGTTGCTTCTTGGGAATGGTTTCTTGATATTCTTCCCAAGGGCACATCCCTTGCAAATTCCTTCATGTGTGGATTTCAATTCTGGTATTCCTTCAACCATTTTTCTGAGGAAAGGTAATGCTTGATAATTAATATGAGCATACCTTCTATGCCAAAGCTCATTAGGGTTGACGTTGTCATGTACTATGGTTGAAGGAATACCAGAATTGAATAAGAGGGTTCGACCCTAATAAAAAAAAATTAGAACATTTACTAACACTTGGACTCGGCAATTATTTTTTCAAGAAACACCTGAGAGAAAATAGATACATTGGCGACAACGCTCCTGCTTCTGATGTCGGCGACCTAGACACACTACAAAGCACCACTGAATTGTACAAGCAACGGGGAAAAGGCCCCGGTGAGAAGAGTGTTCAATCGGCAGATAGCACTCCCAAGAGTATGACATCCCGGAGCATCACTCCAACGGCCCACCATAGCAAGAAAACAACTCAGAATTATTCAAATGGAGGAGGAGATAACAACCCTCCTCACCCTTAAATTGATAGTTCTCACAAGCTTCTCGTGGACAATAAGAGAAAAAAAATTGTAGGACAGGCGGAAGAGCCCGAAATTGAGAGTGAGAACATGGAACTTGACTTTGATCTAGATAGCATATTATGCAACCTTGATCATCCCAGAGACGTGATCTAGCATAGTCATCCAATGGACATAGGTGATACCAAAATTTTTTACGAAGATGAATCCTTCATGTTCCATAGCACTGTTTTTTACAGCGAGTCTAAAAAAATAATTATTGAAAAGAGAGATGTAAAAAATAATAAAGGAAAATCATGTTCATAGGTTAACCTTGTGAACATGCAGTCGTCCCAACTCTCTCAACTTCATAGAGCAATCAGAGATGCTCTAGATGGTTCCATTGGAGGCATTGAGGTCGAGAATTCCAGACTAAAGGACCGAGTCAAGGAATTGGAAGAAGCTATGATTCCTATGCCATTGCTTGACAGTCCTTTAGCAATAGCCATGCCTACCACCCCTGCAGCCAAGTTAAAAGGATCCTCCAGCCTCCTCACATTGTGTAGAGGATATGTGGAGAATAATATCAAGAAAATAATGGAGTTGATTGTTGAGGCATGGGAAACATCACAAAGCATGGCTTCCCTTGGAAGGAGGGCACATACTTTGCTCGAACATTTGCAGGCGGATTTAAAAAATGAATAACATTTCTATTTAGACACGGTCCTTCCTTTTGTCACCCTTGTCAACAACATGATAGAAACGAGAAGAACACAACACGATCTCCCCTCCAAAAATAAGATCACTCAATTAAATGCATGCTAGAAAGAGAAAGTGAAGAACCTGCATATCATTGTCCAATCATGTGAACAAGCCATATCAAAGAAAGAAAAATTATTCACAAAGATGACCAAAATAGACTTAGCCGGAAGGACCAACGAGGTCCAAGACTCCAACTTAATTGTCAACTCATTTCCCTTAACGAAGCAAGCCTTCGATAAACAAGTTGATATTTTTAAGGCATTGTCTTCAGAAAAGTTTTACAGCATCCTTGAATATGGTGAAGATGACGTGGACAACTGGCTAGTCGACTATTCGGTACAGAATGAAGAAATTGATCAAGATCTGTGTAATCTTTCTATCGATCTAAGGGAATTAGAAAAGGAACTGTTCAACATAAAAATATGGAATGAGATCAACGTCACCCCCTTGAGAAGTTACATTGAAGAATGGGTCAAAAGGGAATTGAAGCAGGTCGTCGACGAAAGGAAACAGGCAGTTGGCACAATTACAGTAGTCGTCGACGACGGCAATAAAAAGGCATTAGCAAGCAAATAGAAAAAGGGTTGATATGTACCATCATTGTAAGTCTATATTGATCACATCCTGCTTTGTTTATCAATCTAGTTATTCCACTTTTTTAAATAGAAATGTCTAGCCAAAGACTGATACCTTTCAATCTCTTATTTTCAGGTATTACACTCTACCATCACCCACTTCTTCTTTCCACAATCCTATTTCTTGTACATATTTCTATGATGGTACGCGGGAGCCCCAATCCCAGTCTATATGAAAAATGCAATTAAATTTCCAGGAATATGTAACAAACAATATTATTTTTTGATATATTTCAAATAAAATTGTTTTTTATCTCCTTTTATATTTATGTGCTCATAAATTTTTATCTTCAACTATGTTGAATGTCAAGAAATTGTGTTTATTTAATTTGAATATAATTTTTTTTTCCTGGCACATATAGAGACATACATGCCAGATGGTCTAGGAAAGAACACAAATTTTGAACATAGCAAAATAGATTATATAGTTTCAAAAAATAAATGGGTCTTTAGTACCCACGTGCCATTTATTGCATGGATACCACATGTGTTTCATGTTGCTTGCAACATCTCCGCTACAGTTTCCATCTGTCTCCGCTACTTTTTCCCCATTCCTGTGCATTTATTCCCAATTCAAACCAGCAAAGACTACGCTGCCATGCAGCACTTGTTTGAGAGTTAATATTACAAGTATTCAAAAAATTCATTCAGTTATGAAAAGTTTATCAACAATATATATAGCAATATAATTATTATGATTTGTTGAGATATAGTGATATAATCATTATGATTCTGTGCAATCAATATATATTGGATATTTAAATAATAAATGCTATATAAGTTCAGATATAAATTATCGATATAATGATTGTTATTATCCATTTGATATCAACTTAGTTCTAATGGAGAAAAGATAAATAACATATTCGTAGCATGAGTGATTGGAGGTCAAATTTCTAGCTAGTTATAAGATTTATGGTATTTCACGGTATCTTCAATGCCCAATTTGAATATCAAATGAATTTTACGGATCTGTGTCTTGATCTACCAATGATGGACTTTATGTTATCAAATCTCGTATATGGGTCGAGTTAAATTATGTCAGCAAGGCCAACCCATTAACTCTAGCAACAAAAGTGAACTAAAGGCTAAAGGAGTGGGTAAAGATCTAGGTTTAGGAGGAATTAATGGTGGATATCAATCAACATTCTCTGAGCTTGCTCTCATTAGCATGTTTTCCACCATCATGGGGAACTTTGTGTAAGTCAAAAGCCTCGGTATGTCGTAGGACTTGAATCTACGAATTATTTTAATATTGTCACTCAATTTTTCTTTAAGAGAAAAGACTTCGATTAATTGTTGGCCTCGCTTGGCCGGTTTGGAAAAGGTTAATAGATATCTATTAGGTGTTGGTTTTCCAGGAAGGGTTTCTAGGATTAATCTCTAGTGTCCATTTATATGAATGTTTCTTATTGTGCTATTACTCTCTTTGTTTTAACATGTGGTATTAGAGCCTAGTTAGCCTAAAATCTTTCACGAGATTGGTATGATGATCAGAGCCATGGTTGAGAGTTGATATTGCTTAGCATGTGTATAAAGAAAAACAAAAATTTTGGCCTGAAGGTGTCTGCTTAAATCAAGCCATGCTCAACTATCGGTGAAATAGAGTGGCTATCATGGTGGACTCAGTGTAAAACTTCCTATCCCTCGCATACTATGGAATTGAGCTAATTTCCAAGAAAGTGGGTGATATAGTGACCACAATCATGGAACAATCATAGAAGTGTTGCAAATGTTGCACGCTAAGGTCGAAGATTGGATGCACCGGGTGTTAGGCATCATGAGGTGGTCATCGAGACGGAGAACACTGCACTATTAGTGAAATTGAGTTGGGAAGCGATGGTGGCCCCAATGATAAGAAATATGATCTCAATCCTCTCACATCAACTTGCTTAGACACCCTGAATTTGTGGAATCTGGCCACTAGGACCACCAAATGAGGTGCTTTAGGACCACCAAATGAGGTGCTTTGGCACTATTAAGAGGTGTTGATCAATGGTTTCTCAAATTTCCAATCCAATCATAGACCTAAGAGTAGATTACCTATGTTATGTGATTGGGTGTTGGTTGGGAATACAAGCATCCTTATCTCGAGTTAAGTTATGGGGATAAAGGCAAAATCGTGGTGGTTATGGCAAGGTTCATGTGGATGCATGAACCTATGGCAGTGGAAGATAGAAGTCAATAATAGACTTATGCACACAAATTGAAGTGACGGTTCACAGGTTTATGAACCATGATGGATGATCTGGGTAGATATTGGTGGCCACCCGCCTGTTCCACTAATTCAAAATGGTTCCACATCTTGGCATTTTTTCAAGTCCCAAAGTTCTGGGACCATTTTGAGGCCCTAAACAACGTTTTCTTGACATGACATCGCCTAGTAAATAAGTAAAGGCATGTATTGGGCCATTTGGAATGTGTACTTCTCATATAGACCTTTCCAATGAGATATCGAGCACCCCAAATGGAGATCGTATGCAAAAGTAATGCCACGGGGAAGTTGATGTATCAACTAATCACATTGGGGCCCACAAACCTTTTGGTGTTTCATCTTCTAGGGTTAGGTTTTTGGTTGTTTCAGGTTTTCTCATTGATGATTTATGATAAAATTCCTTTTTGGCCTCTTTGTAATTAGCTTCTTACAAATTAGCCTAGCTGACACATCTCTTTCTTTAGGAATAAGCTACCACCATTCTAGATAGTTTGTGTGTTTTGCATTTTAAAATCTTTTGTATTCCATTTATTAATAGAATATGGATTTCACTGTGTTTTTTTTTCTCTATTATATTTTCATTTGTATCTCATTTAGTTCTCAATATAATCTGGATCCCAATGATATCAGATCAATCTACTCTTTGTTGTTTCTCGATGCATGTCCCCGACGAGGTCAAGCTATTGGGACTTGGGTCTTGAGTTGGTTGAGCTTTGGGAAGTACACTCTCATCGACCCAAATAGACTCCCATGGCAGAAGAAAAGAGAGATGATGGAGTAGGATATCTTTTCAAATTTTTGATTGAGGAATTCCTCGTGCAACAAAGGAACGAGATGATGGATAATTTTGTTCAAATCCTTCGACGACTGCCAACAACAACAGAGGCTCCTTCAACTAGTAGTCACTTCAGGGGTGTGAAACCCTTCAAGGTACAAGTTAACTTTGATATTCCTTTATTTCAAGGCTATATAGACACCAACGCTCTTTGGAAAAATGGTTAAGTCTACTAGAGAGATATTTCTTTGTCAAAAAAAATTCCAACAATGAAAAAATCATCTTTGTGCTCCTTAAAGCTCTTCCCCATGTCACAGATTGGTGGAAAACTTACTATGAGCAACATGTCAGAGATGAGTCTACAATTTTTGGGCCAAACCCCAATTGGACAGCTTTTGTTGATGCCCTCAAGGAGAAATACTACCCTATTAGAAACTATGATGACCAATACACGAGATGGACAACTATGTGTCAGGAGAAGGACCAAACAGTGTCGGAGTACACTAATGTATTCTATACCTTGCGCACAAAGTTTGGTATTAAAGACTCTGAGTAGAACCTAGTTCTGAACTACCACAGTGGCCTACATAGGCACATCCAAACTGATATGGAGTTTCTAGACATCTCCTCGGTGGGATCCACTTACCGATATGTTGTCAAGATTGAGAAAAAGTTCAAGAAAAATAATAAGAGAGAATTCAGTTCTACAAACCCATCGCACTAGAAGCATGGTAAAGGTGGCCCTAACTCCCGGAACAAAATATAGAGCAAGGATTCCCAGACCTAGGACAACCGGTCCAAGCCACAAGAAAAGAAGGGTAATGGGAAGTCAAAGAAGGACACTAAAAAGTGGTGCGAGTTCCACAAAAACCCTTGGCACAACACTGATGAATGTCACTCCAAACAATCATTCATGGCTAAGATGAAATCCTCAAATTCATATGTCAACTCAGACTTTGATCCAAAATCGGATATGGGAAAACATATCATTGACATGGAACCTAGTGTCACCATCTCTACCACAAAGGTCTAGCCAAAGGAACCAGAGGAGCCAGAAAAATGGGAGTGCCTCTTCCACTCACATATGTGGGTGAAAGGAACCCCAATCCATTTAATTGTTGACAGGAGTAGCCAGAAGAAACTAATCTCAGCAGAGGTCATCAATAGTTTGAACCTAACAATGATGTTGCACCCTTAGCCATACACCATCAGTAGGCTCAGTGAGGGACGAAACATCCTCGTCAACCAGCAATGTCGCTTGCACTACGACATCAAGCCCTTCAAAGATGATGTATTGTGTGATGTTGTCCCACTTAAAGTTTGTGATGTTCTCTTAGGACAACCATATATGTGGAAGTGTCATGTTATTTATGAATCTAGGCCTCGTAGTGTCATTATTACTCTGGGAGGTCAACTCTACAAGGTACTAGAAGCATTCCCAAATACTGCGATCTGTTTAGTCTCCACGAAGTAGTGTAGAAAGGTGATCTCTCAACTGGGAGATTTGTCCTCTTTATGGTCTGGTTGGAAGGTGAACAGAAGATCGTTGCGACTACCAAAACCTTTGCACGAGATCTCTATACATAGAAAACGTAGGTGGACAAGTGTCGGTTTCTTATCTTAGTTATACCTTTAACATGATTTGACCCAGGTTCAGATCTATTGGGGATCCAACAAAGCCTCTAAAACTATCGGCCCTCCTGGTAAACCAGAAGGCAGCGCATCGCACAGAGTGCACTACACAGTCTCACCCGAGATAGTCTTAATGCATGACTGCTATGCTCAAATGCTTGCAGTCCAGGACTGAATGGGGATCTATGAACCGCGTGTTGTGAATTCTATCTAATTATTAGAGAAATATTATGTCATTCTCATTCATGCATGTAGCTTAATTATATCCATTAATTCATTCATACCTCATTCTAACACCTACTTATTGACAGTAAAAGGGACACAAACATTCAATCACATAACACAGGTGTTACCGTGGTTCACCCCTTCCTGGGCTACATCCAAAAATATCTGGATCTCAAGCTCTTGTATTATGGTGGTTCCAAAACTACAACGTCGCGTGCTTTACAACTCATCCTCAATCGGCTTGAGATCTATTATGAGGTGGACTAGATCACACCAGGCTCCTTATCCTGTGATCTAACCCTCAAGATCTACCCTTCTTACCCTCTACATCTCAACAACTTACAATACCGGATTGGATTACAGTCATGTTACAGACCATTTACTCCTTCTCACACGAGTAACACTCAATAATTAGAACCCCCCACCTCAACCTCCTAGGTATCTATTTATATGTGTTTTTGGATCATCAGCTATTTCGTTCTCTTACCAAAACCCTAACATAGTTAGGTCTTCTTGCATGCTAGCCTTGCACGCTTTCCTTCTCTGCATGCGTGTTTTCCTTTCGTCCACTGCTTTTCCTGCTAGTTGTTTGTCTTTCCCGTCTTCTTCCATGAACACCTCGCATGCCTCCCTGACAACTGTATTTCCTCCACGTCGAGCCTTTTCCCCAAAAGGAGCTTGTGCCCAACAGGCCCCCAACACTGATATCGTGACTTGTTCCGAGTCACTGCCTGCTTCTCATGTTTGTTACTACTTGCTTGATGCGTCTGTTAATGCCTGTTGTAGTGCGTCATATGTTTTCATTATCCACTGGCACTGTCGATGAGCCTGACTGCTCTTTCTGGACATAGCAGTGACCACCTACACTGTGATAGGAGATTCTAAAATATCTCCTCCCTCGGACCCAATCTGTTACATTCTCCACTTAGCTACGTCGCTCTCCATGATCAGTTGCTCTACCTTTTCTTGCAAGGGCTCCAACAGTGCTTGTTTTTTTGTCTTTCATGCTTGCAATACTTTCTCTTCCAACTACAGAGCCTTCATTTTGGTGCCAGTCCTGATCTTCTCCGGCAATGACATTGTTTTTTGTCATTGCTTCACCTCTGCCATTACTGTGTGGAGTTTGTTTTCCCTCTCTTGTAGTTTTTGGAGGCTTTCATTCTCTAGGAGGTGATTCCACAGTTGTGCACTCTTTTCTAATAGATTAGTGACTCTCTATATGCTATGGCCAATGTCCTCAGCAGTTGTTGTTTCCTCCTGTTCTCGTTGCACTCTGACTTCTGGGGGAGTAGTAGGTGTGACACATGCATCCAACTCTTTAATTTTCTAATTATAGTGTTGTATAGTTTTCTCTATCCTTCGCAGCTTCTCTTCCGAAGAAAATGCCTCCTCATTTGTGTTATCGAGAATGGCTTGAAATAGTATGTGGATCTAAGTCTCCATCTCCTCCCCTTTTTGTTGCGTTCTCTCTTTCTGTTGTGCTTCGTGGTTGAGGGCTTCCTTCATCATGGTGTTGTCTTCATGGGCTACATGTAGATTTGTCACGTCAGTTCTTTCTCTGGACTGAATCTCCTGCGCAAATCTTACCTTAAGTTTATACAGTGCCTTTGTTGGAATCTTGTCCAATTCCACGTCCAACGCTTCAATGTCCTTTAGGGGTTTATGTGTTGTCTCTTCATCAAGAAACATCATCGCAAGCATGATGATGAAATTGGCACAACCCTACACTTCAAATTGCACTGTTTCAGGCACTAGCACTCCTTCCTTAGCCTGCATGGGTGTTTCTTTTGGTGGTTGCGCTGCCCCAATCCTTACTTGCTCTAGCACAGTTTTTAATTCTTGCACTTGATCTACAATTAAAGCCTTGTGCTTCTCCGCATTCTCCCACACCTCGACCAATATTTCCTCGACTTTTGTCGCCACTAACTCCACATCGTCCAGGGTTAGTGATATATGGCACTGTGGTTTGTGGGTCTTCGCCTTCTTTCATCCACCACCGATTTTATCCCATGGTCGTTTCTCTTAGGTGTCTGATGGCTCAGGAATAGTGGGCATCTAAGTATCTCCGGCAGTGGTTGGCCCTGTTTCTTCTGCTACAGGGATCTCCTGGGTCCCTATCTTTGGTTCTTCCTCCACAGGGATCTCATGTGTCCCTGTGCTTGTTTCTTCTACGCACACTTATTTCGTTGGATGTGTTGGTGGTTGTTATGCATGTGGTGGAGCCTATGTAGGGCCCCTTGGTGGTCTATTATGTGTTCTAGGTTTATTCTTGGTTGGGGTGCTTCCCCCCTCTTGACCTTACATACTCCTCTTTTTGGTTTCGGCCCTGTTGGTGCCTATTTGATGAGTTGGGGTTGGTCTTCCCTGCGTCTGAGTTTGTTGGCTTGGTACTGTGGTTGGAATCACCGGTACCTTCCATTCTTCGGGCCATTCCTAGACCTCTCTTTGGATCTCTTCCATTGTCACACAATAGTTTATATGTATCCATTCCTTGGCTTTGTCTCTCTTTGTTTGCAGCCATAAGCTATGACGTGTTGCCCTGAAGTTAGAAACCTGTCCAAACTCCTGGACAGTCTCTGGTGAAATGCACCATGTATCTGCAATGAGGTCCTGGATTTCTGCGAAATACCTCACATATATGTATATATTTGTCTTCTTTCTCTTCGAGTCTACACTGCTGCGTAATGATATGTAGCGCGTTGCACCACACTTTCCTGGTCTCTCCAGATACTTACTGTAAACTGGTTCCCTCCAGCCAATGAGGCCAATGAGGATGAGTAACCATCAGTAGTGGAACTCAGATCCCCAATCATGTGTGTCCTTACAGTCCTCTAAAAATTAGTTCAAGAGGTATGGGGCCCAACTCGTTGAGATCCCCTTTGCACACTGCACGGCGACGGAGACCACACCGGCTAGTACTTCCTCTTTGCGACACTTACGCATAAATTTGCATCCAAGGAGTCTGGTGGAAAACCTTGTCGCAAGATCGTTTATGTCTTTGATCATGATTCCCCTGATACCGTGCTTCACACCATACTTAGCTTTGATCTCATTCGAGATGGCCTTGGCTCTGGTTTTATCCTCCAGGTACTGTTCTATCTTTTCCCTATCTGTGGGTAGCCCTGTGATTGCTACGATGAGGTTTGTAGTGATAGGCACTGGCCTATCCATCCACAAGATCCCACCATGAACTCGTGAAAGTAGTTCCTAATGCAGGCGTTAATGTGCTTTCCCCGCCCAAAATGTGGGAAATCCAGCAAGTTCATGATCTCGGTGTTATAGAGCCCAAGAATCCACTACGGCGGCTCTAACAATGGCATGTCTGATGAGCCTTCTCCTCTGCTTTCTAGATAATATTGAGGTACCAAGTATGGAAATTTGGCAACATATGTCACGTCATGGTCAGAATACTTGATAGCATTCACTATGACGACCATATCACCATATATGGGCACCCCTTTCGAAATCTTAGGCAGAACTAGGGTCCCTTCTACTTGTGGTTCTGACCCTCCTTGCACGTTACTCTCAGTGTGATCCTTCCATTTGTCTTATGGAGATGAGGCCCCCACCTCTGGTACATCCTTGTGTATTGTTTCATGTCCTGCTTCTAGTTCGTGGCTCTATGGCTTTGAACCTATGGCATGCTCGACCTATCATGGCCCTGGTCCCCTCGATGTCTCAGATTCGGTTCTCTATGTGTCCTCCTTTAGTTGCCCGACCTCCTACACTGGGTTCTATTCCTCCTCTATTGTCACGGGGTTTGATTTGTTATCTATTTTGTGGAGTTCATCCACATCGACCACTATGGGTATCTCTTTCTCTCTTGCGTCTGTCGCCCAAGCAATACTTCTCGTGTTCCTGTCGGCCCTACCTGGCACTCCAAATCATGGTGGTGACATTGTGACGAGATCTGGAATGTAAATATTCAAACTCAATGGATGCTAGCTCGAAGTCTCACTATATCACTCTTTTTCTCGACTCTGCGTTCTTCTCCTTAGCAATTAACACAGTAAGTTTATTTCCCCCCCTTTTCTGACTGTATGGCGAGACGATAAAATGACAACTGTTATGCACTGACAGTTGTCCCTTTTTCACTTTTTGTTGTGTTTCCTATGCGTGGTAACTTTATAATTGTTAAATTTTTTCTTGTGCATCATGTTTTTTGCAATTTCAACAGTCGCCGCCAGTTGGCACCTGAATTCCACAGTAGTGATTTTCTGAATCATCGCCTTTTTTGACGATCGATCCTTTTTTTGGTGCGTTGGGATTTTTGAAAATGCAGAGTCCTTGGCTTAGATACCCTTTTCTTCTGGCGTAGTATTATTATTTCTTCGTGGTGACTTGGTGACCTGTGCACGCGAACTCTTTTCTTTTTCGTCACACTGACTTGTTGACTTATGCACGCGGGCTTCTTTTTTTTTTTTTAACATCGATTCTTACTGCGCGGTAACTTTCAAGTTGCGGGTGGTCGACTGTCCTTGTACAGCTTCAATCGACTCCCATTGATCATGCCCCTCAATTTTTTTCCTTCTAAATCCTTTAACGATATAGCTCCTCCATCTATGACAGTCTTGACCTCATATGGTCCCAACCAATGCATTCTGAACTTTCCTGGATGTTGAAAAAATGTGTTGTCATACAGTAGGACTAGGTCTCCTTCCTTGAACTTTTTCTCTTGATATGTCGGTCATGCCAAGCTTTGTCCCTTGCTTTTTTCACTTCTTGGTGAAATCCTGCTAGAATGATATCTTCTTCCATGCTCATCAGCTGACTTAACCTTTCTTGTATTGCGCCTCGCTCTGTCATGTTTGTAATTTTTGTGACACGCAGAATTGATACCAAGAATTCTAATGCCACCACTGCTTCTTGTCCATACACCAATCTAAATGTTGTATGTCATGTCAACTTATTAGAGGTAGTTTTATATTCCCATAGTACCGCTAGTATCTTTGAATTCCATTCGTCCCTATTGACATTGAAAATCTTGGTTAAGGCATTCTCTAGAATCTTGTTGAACGCTTCCACTGTTCCTTTTGCCTGAGGATGATATGGTGTACTTTTTTTATGGTAGACCTCGAATTCTTCAATCAGAGCTCTGATAGTGTTGTTGATAAAGTGAGTGACTTGGTCACTCATGAGAATCCTTGGGCATCCAAATCTAGTGAGCAGATGTTCAAACAGGAAGTGTGATGATGTCTCTGCGCTGCAATATTTAACTGGTGTTGCCTCTGCCCATATTGAGAGATATTTTGTCCCAGTGATGATGTATTGAATGCCTGACCTTCTTGCGGGTGGGTGAATTGGCCTGACAAAATCGATAGCCCATTTTTCAAACACTTGTAGCGTTACCTGTGGGTGTAAGGGCATCTCATCCCTTCTGTTTGGTTTGCCAACCCTCTGACAAACGTCGCATTATTGGCAATATTCCTTTGCATCTCGATGAATAGTTGGCCACCATAATCCTGTGCGTAGTACCTTCTATGTGGTATCTTTGCCTGCATAGTGTCCTCTAGCTATTCCTTCATTGGCTTCTGCCAATATCCTATGCCTTTTGTGTTCTAGCGCGCACCTTCTCAAGATGTTGTCTGCCCCCATTTTATATAAGTGTCTTGCGATCAACTAGTAGTCAGATTCTCTGACAATCAGATTCTTCCTCTGCGCGGTGTTAAGTTCTTTTTGCGCAGTCCCTGTACTTAAATACTCAATAATGTCAGCAAAATAATCATCCGTGACCTAGACTGAAAATAATTGCGTGTTAAGGAAGGTATCCTCTAAGTTTGTAGGCTCCTCACCATTGGTGACCCTTGACAAGTGATCAGGTATGTGTTCATATTCCCTAGTTTAACTATGACTTCAAATTCAAATTCTTGAAACAACAGTAACCATCGACAGATTCTCCCCCCCAACACTGGCTTGTTGACTAGGTACTTAAGGGATGAATGATCTGTGAAAATATTAAAATGTTTTCCAAGTAGGTAATGCCTGAACTTTTGAAGTGCATCCATTTCCAGACCTTCTCTCTCTGTAGTGTTTTAATTCTTCTCAGAGTCTGATAGTTTTCTGCTTGCAAATGCTATAGTATGGTCCAAATCCCCTTCTCCTAGTTACATAAGAATAGCTCCCAGGGATATGGTTGATGCATATACATGCACATGGAGTGTCCTCTCCCAATATGAAAAGACTAAGATGGGTGTTGTGACCATATTCTCCTTCAGGGTGTCCAACACTTGCTGACAGTTCTCCTTCCACTGGAATTTAGTATCCTTCTTGAGAAATTTCTCCATCGGTGCAGTGATCTGCACATACCCCTTTATAAATTTTATGTAATATCATGTATGTCTCAATGTAGCTCATAGCTAGCGCACTGATTTTGGTGGTGGTAAATTCACAATTACTACAAGATCCAAGATCAAACCTTGTCTGCATGCTATGTGACCCAATAGAATTCCAAAGGGTGTTCCAAATATACATTTCTTAATGTTCAAGGATATTTGGCATTTCCTGCGTCTTTCTAACATTAGCCTCAACACCTCTACATGATCCTTCAACAGGCTGTACACTGTCCAATCATGCAAATATACCTATAGAAACTGATGGATGAATTATTTGAAGGCAGCAATGACTACTTTGGAAAAAATTGATGGTGCATTCTTTAGTCCAAAAGGCATGAATGTGTACTGGTAGGATTCCCATTCTGTCACAAAGGTAGTCTTGTATCGATCTTTTGGTGATATCTTGATTTGGTGGTAGCCTGAGAATCCATCGATGAATGAGTATGCTTCCTAACCTCCCACATTTTCTAGGACTTCATCTGTAAAGAGTGCAAGGAAGGGATCATGTAGGAAAGCATCATTGAGATTTCTCAGATCTACATAGATTCTTATGCCTCCTTGCTTCTTCTCCTGAACTTCCATGGGGCTTATCCATTCTGATTCTTCTACTGGTCCTATGCTTCTTACTTCCATCATTCTGTTGATTTTTTCTCTTACTTTCTGCTTGTATATGGGTTTCATTCTATAAGGCTTATGTCTGACAGGTCATGCCTCTGGTTTGAGAGGGATTTTCATCTCTCCAAGTTCTCCTGCAATACCTTTCATTTATGTGAAGGTCATTGGGAACAAGTCAATGTACTCACACAGTAACTCTGTTATCCTTTCTAATGTTTTATCGTCCCAGTAATCCCCAATACTGGCCATCTTGGGATTCTCCTCTATTCCAGCATTGACCTTCTTTACTTTAATCGGTGCAGTAAATTCTTATGCTGCTAAGGAGGGCCGTACTACCCCCCTTTCTCCTTCGATCTCTAGAATCTGGATATTGTGTGGATCTTCTTCTTCTGGTATGTCTTCTTCTACATGATAGCGTGATAGAAATTATTTGACTGTCCACCATTCTGATGTTGATATTCGGTCATAAGGTCCAGCTCTAGTTTATCAATGAATATCAAGCCTCTAATTTGTTTTAACATGAAATCGACGTTGGGGTTCTCATGTTCGAATGAGAATGTGGCTATGAAATTCTGCTGCAATATTGTCCATTCAGTGGTACCTCTGTGCATTTCTTGGTCTACATACTAGTTTTTTGGAATTCCTTCCAGTGTGTGAATGAAATAATGAGGCCATTCCTTAGGTGGTATCATCCTCCACTATGTTCTGTATTGTTCCAAGTTTTCTACAAGTGTTATGTGTCCATTGTATCTTTGAGTTGCGCTCCTCTTTTGTTTTGCACTGAATCTGATGCACAGTAGTCTTTTGCATTGGTACCAGTCCTTTATATTCTGTTTGTGTGCACCCCACCATCTTGCAGGTGTATCCTTAAGTACGATATCGAGAGATACCAATCTCTGGTTGTCTAATACTTCCTCCTCATATCTCGTTAGGAATTCTTCCAAGTTGTTGATTCCATGGAAACTTGGAGGTTCTTTGATTGATGTCCCAACCCACCTTACTACGCAGTCTATTTGTGCGCATCTTCTGGTTGAGACCTCATGTAGGTGTTGCTGCCAATTCTCTAGACCTGTGTATGAGACAAAATCACATGACATGATACTTCTCCAGCTAAGTACACCATCGACAATTGGATTAATGTAACCTTCAACGTGCGCGGTGGTCCGGTATAGTTGGTTAAATTCTTCCAGATCTAGACATGTTGGTTCCACAAATATTTCGGCTTCATATGGATCTAGGGGCACGATAACCCTGTATTCTCCTAAATCAAATGTCATCTTCCTGGTCTTTAGGTTGATTATCACCTAATTTTCAAATGCCCAATCCAATCCCAGTAATGTTGGATATGGTGTTGTGTCGTCCATGTTTTCGATCACTTCGAAGTCTGCCTTAGTGCACACTCTGTCCATATCTATTGTCACTCCTTTTAGCCTCCCTATTGGCAAAACTCTGTGTTGGTTTGCTAACTTCAGTTGGACTGGTGAGTAGCCAAAGGTAGGTTCTCCCATGCATCATCGTGTCTTTTTTGGTAATACATTCACTTCAGATCCCAGATCTAATATTGAATCGCCTATGTTAAAATCTATGATGTTGGAATTCAATATAAACTTTATGTTGGTTCTCCTTCTAGCATTGAGGTGATTGACTATCCTATGTTATAACTTTCCCTCAAATTTTGTGTACATCTATATAACAAATTATGTAATATTATAACAGATGATGGATCCTTAAATAATTGAATACAGGATTGCAGGAAAGTTTTAATACAACTTACTTGGTTTCCCGGGTGGACTTCACTGGTATGGTCCAGTGTTGATGACATTTCATACATTGGGACGTCTTGGATATGTTGTGTGATAGATGTAGATGCAACATTTTTCTTGAGAAATTATTGTCTGCCCTCCTTAAAGGTCTCCTTCTCCTTTCCTGCATCAAATCGCTTGGGTGGCTCGGTATTCTTCTTAATCCACTGGTTTTGTACTGGTTCATGTTTAGCTGCATCATCTCCTATTTAAGCACCTCCGCGCATCACTATGTTGATGTTTCTTCCATCTTCTCTAGCTTCTATAGAGATCCATTGTACGTTCTAATTATTCTGATTCTGTTTTTCATGTATCTTCCCCAACAATGTTGTGCAATCCTTTGTATCGTGATCTGTTGCGTGACAACACATGCATGTCGCAGGTGGTAGTGGACATTCTCTTGCATAGTGCCCTAGCTATTGGTAGTTATGGAACACTATTGGACCTCTTTCACGTCCAGAGCCACCTCTACCTCATCCTCCTCCTCTGTACCAAGTGCGATCTTCGCGCGGTGTATTGTATCGAGGTACCTGATTATACTGCACAAGGATATATTGCGGTTGTGCAGTGTTATACTGTTGCGGAACGATATTATACTGTGGTGGTGCCTGATTAAATTGAGGTACAACCTTCCCTGTCATCATTTTGGCTTGCACCCTATATGTGTCTGACATCCTTTCCCTCATCAAATCCATTGTTCTGCAGTCTTTGTCATCGTGCCCTATTGACTTGAAAAAGGTGCAGTATGCATTCTTTGGTATTGTCTGGTATTTTTGGATCGTAGGAAAATGATATGGATCATGCTCGTGCGTCTTGCAAATTTCACACTAGGGTCCTCCTATTGGCAATGTATTTGGCATCCCTGTTTCCATATGTTGCATGAATGTTGGACATTTGTTCTTATGGTGCCCTTATGTTCTACATGTGGTACACCAAACAGATTCTCGCTTGTCCTTGCCCTTATTCTGATTGAGTTGAAAGGTAAGTTTCTTTAGATCCTCCTTCAACTCCTCTATAGTTGGATTTTTCTTGTGGTACTGATTCTCCTCCATTTGCAAGGATGCATGCAAAGCCTCTGCTTGAGATTGGAATTTTTGTTGTTTGAGTGGGTATTTCAGGTGTGGTAACAGAGAATTCACAAACAGATGCCTATCCTGCATGTCAATCATGGCATACCTCAATTTTTGTTTCAAACGTTTAAATCGCTGGTCAATTTCCCAGACAGATTCTCCTAGTTTCTGTCGGATTTCTATCATCTTGTTCATGTATTGATCCTATGATCTCAACTTCTGGAACTCATTAATCAGTAATTTATTGACGTTTGTCAGTGTCCTTGTCATCCCAGGTGGATTGTTTACGTCTAGACTCATGTACCAGTCTAGTGCGTGGTATCTTAGGGTGATATCTAGCTGCGCAAGTTTAGTGTCTTCATCAGTGATCTTTTTCGCTTCCTAGATCTTTGCACAAATAAACAAGTGTTTCTCAGGTTCTTTTGTTGCCTCTCCTCAAAATTCTGGTAACTGAATGGTGGGATCATGTCCTTCCATTGCAAACTGTGTTGGACTACTACCTCTGCGTATTGTATATCCTTGAATAATATTTCTTGAGTTGGCTCCCCCAGTTGATGCGCTGTGACTAGATCCTGATCCTGTCGGTCGTCTGCCACTAAAATACGGTTGTTTGTATGATGGTGTTATTTCGGGTGTACTAGTCGTACATGGGGTTGTGGGTTCCACACTGACATTAACATGGATTGGAGTGATGCCTTATGTTCTTTCCCTTCGACCACTTGTATTTATTTCATAGGTTGTGTGCAACATTTCCTCAATCTGCTCCACATCCCAAAGATCCTCT
Source organism: Picea engelmannii (assembly GCA_009831015.1). NCBI lineage: Eukaryota > Viridiplantae > Streptophyta > Pinopsida > Pinales > Pinaceae > Picea > Picea engelmannii. The sequence continues at coordinate 113,597 of ML784955.1, forward strand.
ACCTCTTCTTCATCACGAGCCAAGCCTTCCTGCGCGGCTATGGCTCTCTTCTTATTGTTCATATTGTATTGGTAGGGTACTCCACTATGCGGCATTCCCATTGTTTCCATGATCTACCTGATCTGGTCTTCCTCCATCATGATTGGGTCGATAGGTTCTTGCTTCCTTCCCTTATCTGTCTCTTCCTCCATGTTTCCATGTCCTGTCAGTGCTTCCCCCATGCACGCAAGGAAATTTAGTTGTCTGACACCAATGTCATTACCTCATTGTTATAGAAGCAAGATCTTAATAGAAGTATAAAAGGATCTAATATATCTTCCTCGAGGGACACCTAGAAATTCTTGCTCTGCTACGTTGTATGATTTTTTGGTATCTACTGAAAATTTTGTTATAAATCCTGCTACAATATTGTCGAGCCAAAAATCTACTACGCGGGTGAATTTGTTATTCACCTGTTGTAACTACGCGATATGAACTGGGTTCCACTCTAATTGTTGGATCTGATTTGTTGCGTGGTTGTCTTTCAACCTCAATATCCACTCTTGCAGTAAGTGTGGAAAATCACAGAAAAATACTTCATGCAAATCAGTAAACACAAATTTCTCAATATATTTGCACGATGTTACTCTGGGGTTTTTGTTATCTTGTTGCGCAAGTTATAGCTCCTTTGTTTTCAACCATCTCTCTATTTCCTCCTTCATGGATCTCTAGGGTATAAACATTCCCTTCTATAATTTCATTCTTTTTTACACTTTCGTCCCAGATCTGACATTCTTTTAACATTTTTTCAATAGATCAAACATTCTTTTTACAGATATTCAACAGATCTCATCCACTCAATCCTATGTTGTTCCAACCAGCAACAAAACCATTTGTTGGTTTCTTATCGTAGTTATACCTTTAACATGATTTGACCCAGGTTCAGATCTATTGGGGATCCAATAAAGCCTCTAAAACTATCGTCCCTCCTGGTAAACTAGAAGGCAGCGCAGCTCACAGAGTGCACTGCGCAGTCTCACCCGAGATAGTCTTAATGGGTGACTACAATGCTCAAATGTTTGCAGTCCAGAACTGAATGGGGATCTGTGAACCACGCGTTGTGAATTCTATCTAATTATTAGAGCAATATACCATCATTCTCATTCATGCATGTAGCGTAATTAGATCCATTAATTCATTTGTACATCGTTCTAACACCTACTTATTGACATTAAAAGGGACACAAACATTCAAACACATAACACAGGTGTTACAGTGGTTGACCCCCTCCTGGGCTATGTCCACAAAGATCTGGCTCTCAAGATATTTTATTATGGCGGTTCCAAAAATACGACATCACGTGCTTTACAACTCATCCTCAGTCGGGTCGAGATCTATTGTGAGGCGGACTAGATCACACCATCCTCCTCATCCTGTGATATAACCCTCAATATCTACCCTTCAGACCCTCTACAACTCAGTACCTTACAAGAATGGATCAGATTACAGTCATGTTACAGACCAGTTATTCCTTCTCACGAGAGTAACACTCAATAATCAGAACCCCCAACCTAGACCTCCTAGGTATCTATTTATATGTGTTTTGGGCTCATCAACCATTACATTCTCTTACCAAAACCCTAACATAGTTAGGTATTCTTGCATGTTGGCCTTGCATGCTTCCTCCTCTGCATGCAAGTTTTCCTTTCGTCCACTTCTTTTCCTGCCAATTGTCTTTCTTTCCCATCTTCTTGCATGCGCACCTCGCATGCCTCCCTGTCAACTGTATTTCCTCCACATCGTGCCTTTTCCCCAAAATGGGCATGTTCCCAACAACAAGATAGTAGAAAAACACAAAGACAATTTGTCTCACCTATTAGGGTGCCCTTGCACTATCAGGTAAAGAACTCAAGTCATTTGACACCTAGTTCTCCTATGCCCAACGAATTGGTATATAGACACTCTATTCTGGAGAATGAATAAATCAAACGCTATATCCAAGAGTTAATTCTAAAGGGGCACATTAGACCAAGATCCTCACCTTGCATGAGCCCAATTGTTCTAGTACAGAAGAAGGACAGAACATGGTGACTTTTTGTATTGATTACAGAGCCTTGAAAAAGATCACGGTCAAGAACCACTACCTGAATCCAATGAATTGATGATCTTCTAGATCAGCTCAAGGGTACCAAATTTTTCAGTAATATTGATCTGAAGTCAGCATACAACCAAGTGTCAATTGAGCAAACTGATGTATGGAAGACAACATTCAAGTCTAAGAAGGTCTCTTCGAGTGGTTGGTCATGCCTTTCAACTTAACTAATTCCCCGACCACATTCATGCAAATGATGGATGATATATTGCGGTCATTCACAAACTCCTTTGTGATCGTATATCTGGATGAAATCCTCATCTTTAGAAAAACCTGGGAGGAACATTTGAAGCATATTCAACAAATCTTGGGCACCCTATGACAACACAAGTTATATGTAAATTTGAAGAAGTTTTTCTTCAATATGCAGAGAATTCAATATCTAGGATACGTCGTCGATGAACAGGGTGTGTGTGTGTATTCATCCAAGATCTAAGTTGTTCGCGATTGGTTGACCCCGAAGACACTAACCGAGCTTTGCAGCTTCTTGGGCCTCGCCAACTTATACTAGAGGTTTGTGTTGGGGTTATATCATATCGCTTGGGCCCTAAACCAGATGACCAAGGGTGGAGCCAAGGCCAAGTTTTTTTGGGTTGCGGCACAACAAAAGGCATTCAAGGATTTGAAATTCTACCTCTCCTCAGCACCAATCCTTATTCTGCGAGACCTACAAAAACCATTTGATATTGAGACAAATGGTTCATATTATACCATCGGTGCAATCCTCACTCATCATGTGCATCTGGTGTCCTATCAAAGTGAAACACTATTTGATGTTATTAGCAAATACCCCACATACAACAAAGAGATGTACTATATTATCCAGGCATGTCAACAGTGGAAGCATTACATTCTAGGAGAGGAAATGATCATCCACACTAATCACAGACCTCTTCAATTCATGCAGACACAAGGAAAGTTACAAAATGACCACCATCATAAGTGGTCCACATACCTGCAGCAATTCCACTTGAACATCAAGTACAAGAAGTGCAGCACCAACCACGTTGTAGACTTCCTTAGTCGACCCCCAATTGTGGTGCTAACCACAGTTATCAACTCATGTGGGCATGAGACCTCCGAGTGGATATAATTATACAATAATGACTTTGAATTTATTGTTATGTATCAGACATTGAGTGCAAGATAACCAGTTCCATGCTTTCATCTCTAGGATGAACTGTTATTCCATTTGAGCCATATATGTGTTCCTTCAAGCGAGTGTGCAAAGATGATTTAGGAAGCTCATTACAATCAGGTGGGATGACACTTTGGCATGGAAAAAACAATGGAATTATTGGTAAAATCTCCATCAAGATGTCAACAAGTACATTAGATCTTGCACTACCTGCATCATTTCCAAACCCACCATTAAGAAAAAGGGGCTATACACCCCTTTTGCTACTCCTGAGAAGCCTTGGGAGTCCATCTCCATGGATTACATGTTTGTTCTACCTTCAACCAAGAATGGTAACGATCGTGTCTTTGTGGTTGTTGATCGATTCTCTAATATGGAAGTTTTGACACCCTGCAAGAAGGGCATCATGATGGAGGCCACTACTAAGCTCTTCCTTGAGCATGTTTGGGTTCATTTTGGGCTCCCACTGACCATTATTTCAAATCCTGAGGATGTACAATCCCAAACATCCATGCACATGGGATGACAGTCTTTGTTATGTTCAACATAGCTAAAACAGAGCCCTTCATAGCTATATCGGCCATAACCCTTTTCAGGTGTGCTTGGAGTTCCATCCATTAGCCCCCATTGGCATAGCTCTACCCATTTAAGTTGCAAAGAAAAAGTCCTTCCATGTTCAAAACGAGGTTGATCGAGCAGCCAAATTTTTTGAATGAATCCAACACACCTAACAACGAGTTGATGGTATTCTGCAGAAATCCAACGCCAAGTACAAGCAGTGCCATGATTAGGATCAGTACCACACAAGTTTTAGGTGGGAGATAAGGTATCGTTGCATTTGTATAAAGAGGACCTCACAGGACCCCATTAAAATCTCTTACCACTCTAATATGGGCCTTACACCATAACCAAGGTTGTGGGTGAGAATTATTTTGAATTAAGTATTCCCCCTTTCCTTGGTTTGCACCCTGTATTTAATGTGGAACTACTTCGACCATATTTTCCACCTCTCTTAGAGACTTCAGATGTGGTTGAGCACTTGGCCCCTACAGAAATCTATCCTGACTGCATTGAGCAGGCAACAATGGATTGGATAATGGACACCAATATGAAGGGCACCCACTAGCAGAACATTGAACTCTATCAGATTTTCAAAGCAAGGCAACTTCTTTACCATAGCAAGTGGCTCACTAGGAGTCATATTCAATAGAAGTTTCCCCATTTGATGGAGGATGGAATAACTTAACACAATGGATACCATTGCTTCCTGGGGCGGAGGACTGATCTAGATGGATATTGGTGGCCAGGCACCTATTCCACTAATTAAGAATGGTTCCACATCTTGGAAATATTTCTACAGTTTTTTAGGTCCCAAACTTTCAAGGCCATTTTGAGGCCCTAAATGACGTTTTTTGACGTGGCAACACCCATTGGGCTCTTTGGAATGTGTACTTCTAAGCTAGAATTTCCAATGGGATATCAAGAACCACAAACAGAGATTGTATGCAAAAGTAACACCCTAGGGAATTGATGTATCAACTAACCACATCAGAGCCCACAAACCTTTTGGAATTTCATCTTCTAAGGTTAGGTTTTTTGATCTTTAGGGTTTTCAGATTGATGCTTTATGTTAAAAGGCCTTTTTGGCTTCTTTGTAATCAACTTCTTACTAATGAGCATAGTTGAAACATCTCTTTCTTCGGGGATAAGCTACCACCATTATACCTAGTTTGTGTGCTTTGCATTTTACAGACTTTTGTATTCCATTCATTAATAGAATTTGAATTTCATTGTATTCATGTATAATACTTTTTTGTATAAAATACTCATATAAAATACTTGTTTGTATAGAAAGTATATGCATATTGCACTTCAATATGACATGTTGTAGTTTCAAAGGCATGAAAGTTGTGGTAAAAGTGACACTTGATAAGTTATAAAAGCAAACAAGTATGTGGTTCCATGTAAATGGTTCACATGTATATAAGGTATATAGTTATGGAAAATGCTAAAGGCAAATAATAGGCATTTTGCAAAAGTTATAATATATCCTATGGTTGATTTTGATCATAGTTGTGGCCCATCGTGCATATCATATGAGGATTAAAAATTATGATGTGGGTATTGATATACATGGTAATGTTTACAGGTCGACGACGCATGGGTGGCAAGTTGGTTTGTGTGCTCGATGCATTAATTTGAAGTGACTCAAGCATTTATGCTACCAAGACCGCGTACCCTCTCCTTGAAAGTTGTTAGGGTTACCTCTGTCACATTTTATTTTGTTTGTGAAGTGTTTGGAAGCTACCATTGTTGCATTCATCTCAACTAACCTTGTTGTTCATTGTTGCAATTGTTTCAAAGCTCAAAGGATTGGTAAAAATCCACCTAAGACGAGGTAAGTACTCACACAGCTCTTGAGCATTTCATTGCAAAAGAATTTGTTGATAAATGTGAATTATGTATCTGTTTAGTTGGTAGCAAGTGTGGTTGTTTTTCTTTCCATGTCTCCCATCCATAAACAATTATTAGGTGAAATGAAAAGAGATGAGCCAACTCTTTAAGATTTTGTTGTTGTGGAAAATGTTTTATGGGTTCATAGTTTGCAGTGAATGTTATGGTTCTCCATCCTTCTTGTATGCTCATTGTTGTCATTTTCTCATACTATCACTTTCCATTTCTTATTAAATATTCTGGAAGGGTTTTTATTGTGAATTGGGTTGTAAAACATCATGGGTCGAACCCGTGAGTGAGGGCTATTGGTATATGCATAATTTTGACTTGGGTTTTTTATGAATTTGTGGCAGGAGGCTTATCTGTGTCGAGTCTATTGTTTGCTTATGAAAGAAATGAGTTTTGAGCTTGGCATTAGTTTATCCTTGCCAAAAAGGTATCTTTTTTCAGTGAATGAGCTCATGGTTGCACGTCATATTCCCTCTTGGAAATCCTGACATGGATAATTCAAAGTTATGGGTCGGATCTTGTTGAATTTTCCTTTCTCTCATACTCAGTTCATTCATTTTGTTTTAAAGGAAACTTATAGTCAAAATCATTAGTTGCAATGTTATGAGAATATATCAACGCAAATGAAATGTTTTTCATTTTATGGTATTTGAACAACATGGTGAAATTTGGGTATGACGTGAAATTGATGTTGCTATATGTGCATTTAGAAAAAAATGAGCAGAGGGATTTAGAAATTAAAGTTTTAAATAGCATTATTGCAAGCCCATTATGCATGGCCATTGTACTCCTCTCAAACCTCTTCAATGATGTGTGGTATACTTTGATAACTTGGCATATTTTTGGGTTGCTTTCATAGCATGTTGATTTGATGGTTGCAAACTATGTTCATACACAGTTTTGAAAACTTTGGCTTCTCACATATTGTGATGATAGTAAATGATAAAAAATTGCAATTCATGACAACTTTAGTTTGTGAACATAGTGATTGATATGACTTGAAATTTTTCTCAAAATAGTTACATGTTGATTGGTTGATATTATATTGGTTTTGTAATGGCAAAGTGAACAAGTCTAAAAGATATGTAGAGGAATGTTGATTGAGTTTAAATTTTGAAAATAACTTTCACTCATTACTTTCATTATATATCACTTTTTGAAAAATATACTCCCTTCATCATTTTTCAAAACCATATATATATTTTCATTTTCATTCTTATCCTTGTTCACATGTTTAAAAGGAATAGAGGACTCTTCATAACAGAGAAGTTTTTTAATAAATATTGAAGAGGATTTAAAGTTCAGATTATAGAAATTGGAAGTGGAAAGATGGGTGTTTATTAAGTTTTGTATTTTCTTCTGTTTCATACATTATTTGTAACATCCCCACTATAATCCTTGGTTTAATTAATACTTAATGTAGATATAATGTATGGTTATGGCCAAGCGATGTATATGTGAATTGTGTTCCTAAATTTTAATAATAAAATGTGATGTCAGTTGTTGGGGGACATCGATAGTGATGTGGGTTGATTAATCCATAAGAGATGGGAATGTCTAGGAGTGTTTAAGAGGGGTCCAATGGGGGATTACATATGTCTATTAATTCAACCCGCTTCCTAAAATTACTATTGGTATATGAACCTTCTATGTGTTCCCAACCCAATCATTGAATGCATGTAAGAGAGTGGGTGTGAGAAGTCACATCTCATAGTTATTGGGAGCATGGGGGCTAAGTACAATCAACTTGCAGAAGAGTGTAGTCAAGCAAGTAAGCCAAAGAGAGGAAAATTTGTATGGGAAGTTACAATATTTTTTAGACAAACATTTTTTTTCATGAATAACAAGCAAAGAACAGGGAAGAAGAACTTTGGAGATGGAGCAACCATGGAGGGTGAATTCTAAAGTGTATTTGGAGTAGAAGACTGAAGAGCTAGGTTGTCAGGCCCGAAGAGTGAACTCCAATGTGAGTTTCATTGTAATAGCAAGTGATTGTCGTTGTTTTTATTGGTAGTTTTCCTAGCAGTGATCTCCTTTGACTTTCCCAGTAGAGAGATTCTTGGTTACATGTGCCAGAGAGAACTTGATAAATGAATTGGATGACTGGTGGACTGAGAGCAGTGAAGGGGTACATTCCTTTGGTTGGGTAGGTCAAGAGGAAGAGATTTGGTGGAAAATTGGGATAGATGTAGGAGAATACCAGTGGGTCATGGGATTTTTTTATTTGTGAGTGGACAGTGAGAGACCACCCTCTTTTGTGGACTACTAGCCCTAGATCGAAGGTGACTTGTTGTTGATATTTGGAACAACAATACTATGCTTGGGTGGAACGTCCATCCCAAGAAGTTGGTTGCACAACCATTTTTTAAAGATAAGTATTTTATCTTGTTTTTGTGTTGCAATATGAGTTTAACTGTTGTGTAATAGCTATGTGCTTGAGAACAATTTATATGATGTTGTGTTGAGTTATTTAAACTATACTCATGTTTTTTTAGCATGTTGTAGATGCATTTAATTAATGGTATCAGACAATAGTTAAATATGTATGTTTTCCTATAGTTGGTAAGCTATAGGATTAATTAGCAGAAAATTTACATTTTTATGAGTATTTCTACACATAATGGTCCTCAGCTAGGCTGGGGAACGTTACATTATTCTTGTTTCATTTCTCCCTTTTATGCTTGAATTACCATGCTATATTCAGAGCCATAACTAAATCATATTTAACAAGTTTTTGTAATGGATATTTATTATGTTGTGTATTGTATTATACTCTAAATATTTTGGACTAATTCAAATTATAATGGTAATTAGATGAATTTCTTTAGCAGAGGGAGTAACAGATGGAGAAGAGGAATAATATTAAATGTATTTTGGCAGCAAGGGACAACAAGGGAGGCACAAGAGGATGATATTTTCTATCTATTTCGATGTCGATTCAAATGAATTTAATCAACTAGTGTAAATTGGTTACCTGAACCTTGGTGGATAGACTGCTTTACCTCAACCCCTAGCTCCTCCTAGTGCACCTTTGCAACCACACCCCAATATCATGGAATTTTTTGAACCTCTTGCTAAACCAGTGAATGATGGTTGTGATTGGTATCACACAATGGCCTATCAATCCCCTCCACCTCCTCATACAACACCATTTGTTACAACTCCTCCCAAGGACCATATAATTTCCCTCGATGAAGTTTAGATGGATAAATCAAAGAAACCTATTACCTCCCCTAGCACCAAGGCATCCCAGTCATCCTCTGTACACTAGAAAAAACAATCAGCAGAAAAAGAAAGTGGTAAAAGAGAAGTTGCCTTCAGTGACATGCATCTGGAAATAGTTGAGTATGAAGAGAAAAAGGCTTATTACGAAGACCTACTAAATCTTAGACCAGATGTGTCTGAAGGTAGCAAAGAAAGAGAAGAATATTTCAAGAAGACAAACCCTCGTCTTTTTTAATTTGTAACATAACATTGTTTTATTCTAGAAATTTGATACTTTATTTTGGGATAGACAACATGCATGTGATATTTATTTTTGGAAACTTTAAATATCATACTATTTTGGTATTCAAGAGGTACATGTGTTTGCTAATATGGAATAGTTTTGATGGATGTCTTATCTTGATCTATTTTCTATTTCTTGTGTGTGTGTGTGTGTGTTCAAATTATTTTGGATTTACAAGGAAATTTTTGGAAAATGAGGAAACAAAGACCTAGTGCAACCCCACCTATTATTAAAATATATTTTACCCTTATGATAAATAAAGTTTTCCTCTCTTAAATAAAAGTTAATTAATGTTTAAACAAAAAGGTAGTTTTGTTAACTAACTAATTCACGAAGATATGAAAGGAGAGAAACACAAAGAGGGGATGAGAAAATAGAGAAGTGAAACTTTTGATAAGGTATGTCTGAGACTTAAGTGAGATTATAATTTTTTTCATTCCATTCTGAGTTTTCATTAGAGTTGAAATATGTTGTTGACAACAGGGTTATTCTGAAGGTGGAAAAGAAAAGACTAGGAAGTATTGATTGGTGATATGCTCTAAGTTCATTTATTTTCTTAAATGTTTGTTTAGTTTTAATTAGAAGTTTTGAAACCATTCAATGTTAATTAATGCTAGTTTTGTAGAGTTCAAAACAATGATGCACATGTAACTTGGATTGATCCATCCTGGTTTTATGTCCTGATCGTTTCTTTTGACATTAGATGTCCATGTATGAGTCATAATTACAACTTGGAATTCCAAGAATTCCTCCAATTCGGGTCCTCGCAGGGACTTGAAGAGATATTCTTAGTTGTAACACAGAGTTGATATTAATAAAATAATTTATTGATTTCTTCTCCCTTACGAGACTGTTTAAATACCATATTTCATATTTGTCCTTTATTTTATTTCAAAACTTTTTTCTTTCCCATCTATCTTTATAGTTCTTTTATTTTGCAAGTTCATTCTTTTTCACTTTAAATTGTATAATTTTGAATAAAATACATTATACATATATATATATATATATATATATATATATATATATATAGAGAGAGAGAGAGAGAGAGAGAGAGAGAGAGAGAGAGAGAGAGAGAGAGAGAGAGAGAGAGAGAGAACCATATTTCTTGACGCCTGATTAAGATTTTGACAAGCTATAAATCAAGATAATAATCCTAACTATATCATTTAGCCTAATGAGATTCAAAAATGTACGAGTAAGGAGAATTTCCATTCCTTTCATCAACATTTATTTGGCAACCATACTAGGGATTTTTTTTTCTTAACTCTCTGGTTCTTTTCTTTTCTTTTATTTCTTTTTATTTTTCTAATTTTAATGGCTTTGCCTACCCTTCAACAACCAAACATAAGATTTAATTTTCCTAATCAAAGAAGCATTACTTCAACCTCTTATTTTTTGTCTTAGAAACTGTGGTTTCCCATTAAGAACTTGAACGCTCTCAAAAAGTTATTGCTCGTGATATAGAAATCTAAGAGAAAAGAGAAGTCTTTCAAAGGCAAGATTGTAATCATCCTCTTCATTATAATGTTGTCTTATGACCACTCAATCTCGTGTATCATGGAAAACAAGAGGTGAAATAGCAAAATTTGATCCTTTATTTGAAATTGGAAGAAGGAAGGCCATCTTGGAAAACCTTCATCCAAAGCTTAAACAATTCCTATATGATTTTGAGTTTAAAGTTTCAAGCTCATCAAAAAAAAATCTCCTAAGAATATCACAATGAATTCTTTCGGTGGTTCTAGTACCACTAGTGGACCTACTTCCTCACAATATTCTTCCTCGTCTCTTTTTCCAAATGAAAAATTGCTCAATTATATTATGTAATATAATTAGTTTTCTAAGTCAAATTACATTCAATGCTCTCTGTGACAAATCAGTAGGCTAGTAGGGTCATTCTCCTTTGATTGGATGATTCCAATACAATGGAGAGTGAGAGTACCCTATACAAAATGACAAATTTTATACGGAGACAGATGCAGAGTGAAACAAAGAAAATCAGACCATAGAATGAACTAATTGTGAGATGATCAGTGAGAAAAGAGATGGTTGTTGTAAGAGTCTTAGTAAATTCTGATGATGTGTGAGAGACCCTCATGACCATCCATTGAATGAGTGTAGGATAGCGGACCATATTGTTTTAGGAGAGCAGTTTTGGAGAGGATGTCCGCTTGATTGTTGAACTCCCGAGAGGTGTGAGTGAAGATTAGGTTCTTAAATTGGCAATGTAGAATTATAATTCGATCATCCAGGCGAAGAGGTGAATCGAATGTAGCTCGCCACTGCAGTTCAACCAATCAATAATGACTTTCGAGTCACCAATCAGATGGAAGTGTCTTCTAGCCAAATGAAGTGAGGCCCAAGCACCCAACAATTCTGCTCTAGTGTTGGTGCCCGGGCCACATCTGAATGTCCATTTGTAGATGGAATTTTCAGTCAGTCTAATCAGTCCCCTTTCACTACACAGAGCACCATTGTGTTGGGTTGCACCATCAAACCAACCTTTGATGTAGTTTTCAGCAATGTGCGGGTTAATAAAAACTTTTTTTTCTCTTTGGTTGGATGAATATCTCGCCATAGTTGATGCATGCCAAGTGCTATGTAAGAAACAGAGTTGTTGGAGGGTGTGAGGTTCTCAAAAATTAGTGAGTTACGGGTCAGCCAAATATGCCAACTAACCATTGGAGGAAGAATCTTGTGTGCATGCTCTCTTGAAAGCCAATTGACGAAGCAATCTGCAATGGAAGTCCCTTGCAAAGTCGTTGTAGACTGTTGGTCAAGATTGATGTAGCTCCAGACCTTTCTCGCAAATTCGCAGTGAATAAAAATATGAGACACGGTTTCTTCATCTTTGTAACAGAGCTGGAAGATATTCAGGCCTCTTCAGCCTTTCCTAAGAAAATTATCCCAAGTGGTAATTTTTTTTTATCAACCAACCAAGTAAATATTTTCAGTTTTAAAGGAATTTTCCAATTCCAAATTCCCTTGTGCCAACCTGTGATGTTGGGGGAATTGGCAGAATTTATGATTGATGAATACAAATTTGAAACAGTGATACGGCATGTGCCATCTCCACCGGTCCAAAGTAGCCGATCTTGTCTGTTGTCAAGGAAGACTCCAACACTGATAAGAGACCCGCAGAAAATTTTCCATTCTGTCAAAATATCGCCAGTGAGATCAAGAGTGCTGCCAGAAATCCATCCGGCAAATGAAGTTCCCAACAGTATGGGGTTAGCTGCATGGTATAGATAGTAGATTCCCTTGGATGCCCTTATTCTTCCTCATATCTTATCATAAGCATGTACAACCACTTCAATAATGTTCAATCCACAACAAATCATGCAAAGGTAATCAAACAGTATGGTTTGTTCTAGTTAAAAAAAATGCTAACACTACCCCTTGGCATGTATCTTCTTCTTTAAATCTAAATCCAACAACCAATGCTCTTCCAAAATTTAAACATCATTTACCCAAATTCTCTGGCAATGGAAATATCTATGTCAATGAACATATAGTTGCATTTTTTAATGCATGTCATAATATAGGGGAAAATGATAATGATACATGTATGATATTATTCGTTAACTCTTTGGAAGGAAAGGATGTTGCAGATTTCTTTGAGCTACCAGTCTTTTCGACTTGGGAAGAATTATCATATTGGTTTAAATCCACTTATGGACAGCCCCAAAGTCCAACAAATTTGTTGAGAGATTATAACAATCTCGTTTATAAAAAAAGGTGAAACAATCAAGTCCTTCAAATTATGTTTCACTAAATTATATAATCAAATCCCTAAGATTATCCAACCTCATAATCAAGCTTCTTTGTTTCATTATTACAATGCATTACCATCTTCTTATTGTCATATATTATAAGAGAATAATGCCAACAGTCTAGGATCAACACTATAAACTTGTTTGGAATTTGAAGAACAGTTGACAAGAACAAGTCTCTATGTTGAAGATCATGTTGAAGATCATGTTAAGCAAATTGATATGTCATTTGTATCATAGCTTTTACAAGAAATGAGCAATAGGATGATTACTTTTGAGAGAAAGGGTATTGCTTCTACCTTTTTAGAAACATCCACACAAGCTACCTTGAGAAATCAACCTCAAAGTTTTCAACCTAAATCAATACTCTTGAGGGAATGATGTAATTTATGTGAGGAAAATCATGATGATAACAATTGTGAAGTTAGAAAAAACACAAGAGAACAGATCTTTGGAAAAATATATGATAGTATGATTGTTGGCTTAGATTGGGCTCCTAAAGAGGATGTAATGATGGTTGATACTTGGAATAAATCTTATCGGAACAAGAAAAAATTTGATCCTCCCAAAACCATTTTTTCCCAAGTACGTCCTCTCATCAAATTAATCCTCAAGTCATAAGGGGTACTCCTAATTCTGAGGTAATTCCAATCTCATCATCTTCATCAAAATATAACATTTTGAAACCATTGGCTTACATTAAAGAAAATGCCTCTTTTTTAGATATGGTAAATGTTCCCAAACAACAAAAGCATATGAAAGATTTTATGGAAGGTAAGACTTCTATTGTTGCCAGTTTAACTGAAGAAAGCTATGAAGAAGAATTGTCTGTAGATAATTTAGGTGTACATAATCCTAGGAACTATGTAAAAAATCCTCATTTTTATGTTTCAATGAAGATCATGGATAAAATTTCACATTGTTGTTTGAATGATGAGGGATATGGTCCCAATGTTATGTATAAAATCATTATGGAAGAATTAGGTCTTTCATGCACCAATTAAAATTCAAAAAGTATGTTATAGTACAATTGGTGAAATTAAAGGCATAACTTTGGTGCTATGTGCGCATCTTGAAATCAAGACCACCTACAATATGCAAGTCATTGATATGCCAGTAAGTAACTACTCTATTATTTTAGGAAGAGACTAGCAAGATTTAACCAGTGGATACATATCACTGGATGGAACACACATGTCCCTTCCTAAAAATGGTAAAAATATCATTGTTCTTTGTGAAGGAAGAATCTCACCATATATTGAAAGAGTGCCTCAACCACATGCAAATTTTATTGAAGAAGATATTGGTGTATACTATATTTTTTAGAAGAAGATGGTAATTATGTTTCACAGCCTCTTGATCCTGAATATGGTATGTGGCATATACATTTTGATGGTGCATCTTCTAGTGAAGGAAATCGAGTTGGTATAGTATTTTACTCACCTATAGGAAAAATTCATAATTTTTCTTACATATTAGAGTTTGCATATACTAATAACGTGACAAAGTTTGAAGCCTTAGTGCTTGTAATAGAAAATTATTTTAATCTAGGTTGTTATCATCTTTCCATATTTGGGGATTCATATCTTGTCATCAATTTGGTTAAGAGAATTTACACCCCATCCAATAAGATTTTAAAAAGATATACACAAGCGGTTTGGCATCTGGTTTATAATCTTTTGTCTTTCAATATTACTCATATCAAGAGAGATCTAAATTCAATGGCAGATATGTTAGTTGTTTTTGCAACTAGCCCTATAAGGAAATTGCTTCATGAAAGGTCAGATTGTACCTTTATGTCTTTATAGCATCCTCATTTTCCAAACAACATTTAATCCTGACAAGTTTTCTTTGATGATGAAATCACATGTGCCTTTTTGCAGAATGATCCCTTGAAAAAGAAAGAGATTATATATTTCGAAGACAACAAATTTCCTAAGGGAATAACCCCTTTGGAAAGAACATTCTTATCAAGTGATGTAAGCAATCAAAAGAAGAACATAGAGGAGGAATCAAAAAGAAAAATAGGAAACATTATTCTTGTGAACATTGGGACTCAAGAAGAACTAAAGATTCTAAAAATTGGAGATTGGTGTTTAGAACAAGAGAAACAGAAATTCATGAATATATTTCGTGAATTTCGGGACGTATTTGCATGGTCGTATGAAAATTTGTGTGGTTTTGACCCAATTGTGATACAACATGCAATTCTTATTAAAGAAGAAGCAAAACCAGTAAGGCAAAGACAAAGACCAATAAATCCTACACCAGAAGCAACTATTAGAAAAGAGGTTTAGAAGCTCTTACATGCGAATGTAATTTTTCCTATTAAGTATTCATAATATGTTTCAAATATTGTCTCGATACAAAAAAAAGAATGGAGATATTATATTATGTGTTGATTTATGTGCCTTGAATAAGGTGAGCGTTAAAGACAATGTTCCTCTTCCTAATATGGAATTCATTTTACAACAAGTAGCAGGATATCAAATGATGTCACTTCTTGGTGGTTTCTCAGGTTATAATCAAATACTCATCAAGAGAATTGACAAATATAAAACTACTATCACCACACGTTGGTGCACATTTGCTTACGAGTGTATACCTTTTGGCTTGATTAACACAGGTGCTACCTTCCAACGAGCTATGCAAATAGCTTTTGATGATCTGATCAATAAAATTATTCAAATTTATCGTGTGACTTAACTGTGTATTCTAAAAAATGAGAAGATCATTTTGATCATCTTAGACAAATTTTTCTTCGTTGCATAAAATTTGGTATGTGATTCAAATCCTACAAAATCCATTTTTTGTGTCACTGTAGGAAAACTCCTTGGACATATTGTATCCAATTAAGACATTAGTATTGATCTAGAGAGCGTCATTGACTTTCAAAATATTCGAGCTCCATCTTCTAAAAAGGAAATTCAATCATTCATGGGTAAGATCAATTTTGTTAGAAGATTTATTCCTCATTTTTCTAGAATGGTAAAACCTATTCATAATATGTTAAAGCAAGGTCGAGCTTTTTCCTAGAATGATACTATTGAAAACAATTTTGTAGAAATTAAAAATGCAATCAGTTCTGCACCAATATTGGCAAAGCCTGATTTTGCAAAATTTGTTATCATATATACAAATTCCACTGAAGAAGTTATTTCTGCAATTCTTCTTCAGAAAGATTATCATAATAATGAGTAGTCAATAGGTTATATGAGTCAAAGTTTATCTGAAGATGAATTCAAATATACTTTAGTCAAAAAACATACATTTTCTCTTATTAAATCTATTGAGAAATTTTGTCATTTTATTCTTCGTAAGCATACTCAAGTAAAAGTCCCTTTACCTGGAGTTAAATTTTTGCTTTCACAAACACACTTATCTAGAAAGCTTTCACACTGGCTTTCTAAAATCCAAGAACATGATTTCACGATCACAACTTATAATACAATAAAGGGACATGATCTATCTCTACACCTGGCTTAGCATCCTGAACCAAGATATTATTCTGAAAATAATGAAGATACCTTGTTTGCACTATTCCTAATCGTATATGGTAATATTGACCTAGGATCACATCCCTGGTATCAGGACATAATTTATTATTTTTAATATGAAATCTGTATTGATAATATTGAGCACCATGAACGAATAACAACTCGACTTGAGACATTAAAATGAATAGTTCACTTTTTTGTAGGACTGCTTATGCAATTCTATTACATTGTGTTGATGATACAACAACCCAAATGATTTTTTTTTTCAATCATGGATCGACACATTTTGATATTCATATCGATGGACACTTAGTTTCCAAATCCACTACTCCTAAAATATTAAGAACTAGTTATTATTGGATTTCTATCCTTAGGGATTCATATAATTTTGTATAAGCTTGCGTCGAATGTCAAAACGCCACCAGTAGGGAAAAGTTCTTTGTTGTGCCTTTACAACTGGTCTTACTTGATTTTTCTTTTTATAAATGGGGATTAGACTTTTTTGGACCAATTAATGCTCCATATTTTGCAGGTAATATTGTTATCCTAACTGCGAAAAACTACTTTATGAAGTGGACTAAAGAAGTTCCTCTTAAGCATGCCCAAGATGAAAAAGTAATCTCCTTTCTTGAAACAAATATCTTTTATCAATTGGTCTTCCAATTGAGATTATTTTTTATAATGGACCGACATTCATATTTGGAAATTTGAATCAATTCCTTAATAAATTTGGAGTGAAACATTTCACTTCATCAACTTATTACCCTCACAGAAATGGGCAAGTTGAATCAACGAAAACAAATCTGGTTAAAATTCTCAAGAGGATCATTAATGACAAACCCCACCAGTGGCACACCTTACTGACTTATGCCATATGTGTAGACCGTACGACCACTAAAACGAGTACAGGTTACAGTCCTTTTCAGTTTTTATATGGCAAAGAGGCCATCATGCTTGTTGAACTTGAACTTACCTCTCCCAGACTAGCCTTGCAAGTTGAAGAGTTGAATTCTTGTCCCTCAAATACTAAATGCTTTGTTGGCCTTAAAAGAATAGAGGAGCTATGCTCTCAATAATCTAAAGAAAATAAAACAAACCATTAAAAAATATTTTGATAAAAAAGCTAAATCATCTACTTTTGCAATTGGCGAAAAAGTGATTCTATGGGATTATGCACATGCAAACAAAGGTAAACATTCAAAGTTTCAGAAGTTATGGTTAGGCCCTTACATAATCACCTCTGTCGTTGGAAATAATTCTTACTTACTCAAATATGAAGATGGTAGGTTATTTTCCTATACTACTAATGGTTCACATATAAAACATTATGTTGAAGTTGGTTAAGTTTTTTTTATTGATTATATCTGTAGTGTTTCTTGTACATATTTGATTTTAGTTTGTATAGTGTTTTCTTGTATGCATTTTGATTTTTGCTTTCCTTTTCATTTACTTTAGTTTTATTTTTTTGAAGATTTAGTCAAGCAACTAGATCATTCAAGTTACATTACTATTCATTGGTTTTCAAAAAATTTGTTAAATCAGACTTGAATGATGAAGAATACAGACAGTAAAAGATAAATAGATTATATTTCTTATGTTTGCAATGTTATTTGTTAAGTACTTGCCAAATCAGTTAAATTACCTTGTTGCAATTTAATTGATAAAGTTCTTCCATGTTTTCTTCTTTTCCATTCTTCCCTTCCATGAGTGTATTTACTATGGGCATACATTAAATTTGTATCCAATTTTTTTGTTGAAACATCATTCCCAAGAAGAAAATACAATCAACAAATTAAAATCCAAAGTTTGAAGAATGAAACCTGATGTTCTGAGTTATAGTCTACTGAAAATAGACTACCCTGTGGAGTCACCATTTGTTGACTCATGCTTCATCACCTACTCTAAGAGATTGCAAATAATTGTGAATCCTATAACTTGTTTTAAATCTATAACTACAATAGGTGGGGTCCCCTAGGAGAAAACAATGAAATGATAAAATTCTTGTATGACATTTTCTTTCTCAGCATAATGGCCTAGTATTGGTTTACATTCTGGGAATCACTTAAAGATTGGTTTCAAAAGTAAATTATTACATAATAACTTCATTTCAATGGTTCTTGAATGGTTATACCTTCATCATGTGGTATTGAAGAGATATATATATTGTGATCGTGCTTTTAAATACTCATACAAAATACTTGTTTGTATAACAAGCATATGTATCTTGTACTGCAATATGTTATGTTGCAGTTTCAAAGGCATCAAAGTTGTGGTAAAAGTGACATTTGATAAGTTATAAAGAAAACAAGTATATTGTTGCATGTAAATGCTTCACATGTATATAAGGTATATATTTCTGGCAAATGCTAAAGGCAAATAGTTGACATTTTACAAAATTTATATTATATCTTATGGTTGATTTCGATCACAGTTCTGGCCCAACGCACATATCATAAGAGGTTTAAACATTATGAAGTGGGTACTAATATACTATGGTAACATTTGGAGGTCGATGACACATGGGTGACAAGTTGGTTTGCGTGCCCCATGCATCAATTTGAAGTGACTAGAGCATTTATGCTACCAAGCCCGTGTACTCTCTCCTTGAAAGTTTTTAGGGTTACCTCTATCACATTTTAGTTTTTTGGTGAAGTGTTTGGAAGCTACCACTATTGCATTCGACTCGACCACCCTTGTTGTTTGTTGTTGCAACAATTTCAAAGTTCAAAGGACTGGTGTAAATCCGGTTAAGAAAGGGTAAGTACTCGCACAACTCTTGAGCATTTCCTTGCAAAATAATCTGTTGATAAATGTTAATTATGGCTATGTTTAGCTTGTAGCAAGTGTGGTTGTTTTTCTTTCCCTATCTCTCATCCATAAACAATTATTCAGTGAAATGAAAAGAGATGAGACAATTGTTTAATAGTTTATTGTTGTGGAAAACATTTTATGGGTTTAGAGTTTGCAGCAAATGATATGGTTCTCCATCCTTCTTGGTGCTCATTGTTGTCATTTTCTCATACTATCACTTTCCATTTATTATTAAATATTTTGGAAGGGTTTTATTGTGAATTGGGTTGCAAAAAATCATGGGTTGAACCCGTGAGCCCCGTGTTGGTAAATCTAGAATTTCTACTTGAGATTTTTATGAATTTATTGCAGGAAGCTTCTTTGTGTCAAGTCTATTGTTTCTTACAAAAGAAATTAGTTTTGAGCTTGGCATTAGTTTATCCTAGCCAAAAAATTGTCTTTTTTTAGTGTATCAGTTGATGGTCGCACGCCATATTCCCTCTTAGAAATCCTGACATGGATAATTCAAAGTTATGGGTCGGATCTTATTGCATTTTCCTTGCTCTCGTACTCAATTCATTCATTTTGTTTTAAAGGAAACTTACAATCAAAATCATGAGTTGCAATGTTATGAGAATACATCAACTCAAATGAAATGTTTTTCATTTTATGGTATTTGAGCAGCATGGTGAAATTTGGGTATGACGTGAAATTGATGTTGCTATATGTGCATTTTTGTTTTGAGAAACAGAAAAATGAGTAGAGGATTTAGAAATTCGAGTTTTAAATAGCATTGTTGCAAACCCGTTATGCATGGCCATTGTACTCCTCTCATACCTTTTCAATAATGTGTGGTGTACTTGGATAACTTGGCATATTTTTTGGATTGTTTTCATAGCATGTTAATTTGGTGGCTGCAAACTCTGTTCATACACAGTTTTGAAAACTTTGGCTTGTCGCATATTGTGATTATAGTAAATGATTAAAATTTGCAATTCATGACAACTATAGTTTGTGAACATAGTGATTGATATCAGGAATGACCTGGAAATTTTCTCAAAAGAGTTACATGTTGATTGGTTGATATTATATTGGTTTTGTAATGGAAAAGTGAACAAGTCTAAAAGACATGTAGATGAATGTTGACCGAGTTTAAATTTTAAGCATGAATTTTCACTCATTACTTTCTTTATACATCATTTTTCACAAAATATACTCCCTTTATCCTTTGTCCTAACCATATGTATTTTCATTTTCATGCTTATCCATGTTCATATGTTTAAAAGGAACTAAGGATTATTCATAACAGAGAAGTTTTTAAGAAACATTCAAGAGGATTTAAAGTTCATATTATAGAAATTGGAAGTGGAAAGATGGTTGTTTATTAAGTTTTGGATTTTCTTCCCTTTCATACATTATTCATGTTTCATTTGTCCCTTTTATTCTTGAATTACCATGCTATATTCAGAGCCATAATTAAATCATATTTAACAAGTTTTCGTAATGGATGTTTATTATGATCTGTCTTATATTATAATATAAATATTTTGGACTAATTGAAATGATAATGGTAATTATATTAGCTTCTTTAGCAGAGGGAGTAACATAGGAGGTAACATAAGGAGAAAAGGTGGAATGCCAAATGTATTTTGGCAGCAAGGGAGGCACAAGAAGATGAAATTTTCCATCCATTTCGATGTCGATTCAGATGAATTTAATCAATTGGTGCAAAGTGGGTACTTGAACCTGGGTTGATAGCCTACTTTACCTCAACCCCCAACTCCTCCTAGTGCACCTTTGCAGCCACACCCTAGTATCATGGATTTTCCTAAACTTCTTGTTTAACCAACGAATGGTGGTTGTGATAACAACGTATTAAGCCTTCCTTCAGGTATCGCATAATGGCTTTTCAATACCCCTCCACCTCCTCATACAAAACCATTGGTTAAATCACCTCCCAAGGACCATAGAATTCCCCCCCATGAAGCTCAAATGGATAAAGGAAATAAATCGTTTACCTCCCATAGTTGTGAGGCATCCCAATCATCTTTTGTACCCTCAAAACAACAATCAACAAAAGAAGAAAGTGATAAAAGAGAAGTTGCCTTCAATGACATGCATCTGTAAATAGTTAAGTATGAAGAGAAATAGGCTTATTACAAAGTCCTACTAAATCTTAGACCAGATGTGTCTGAAGGAAGAAAAGAAAGAGAAGAATATTTCACGAAGAAATATGCTCATTTTTTTAATTTGTATCTTAACATTGCTTTATTCTAGACATTTGATACTTTATTTTGGGATAGACAACAAGCATGTGATATATATATAATCAAATTGTCAATTGGGTTTAGCCTGAGTAGTTTGTGTTGAGGGGTGTTTTCCTCCCCCACCCAGGTTCAATTCCCACAAGTGAAATGTTGAACTCTTAAATGAGTAAGTTATCGAAAAAGCCTCGGCTTTCTACAAAATATGGTTAACCCTAGGTACCATCCTCGAAATGAGGGGAAGTTCCAAGTGGATTTACAATATATATATATATATATATATATATATATATATATATATATATATATTCAAATTATTTTGGAGTTACAAGGAAGTTTCTGGAAAATGAGGAAACAAAGACCTAGTGGGACCCCACAAATTATTAAAATATGTTTTACCCTTATGATAAATAAAGTTGTCCTCTCTTAAATAAAATTTAATTAATGTTTAAACAAAAATGAAGTTGAAGTACCTAACTACTTCTGGAACATATAAAAGAAGGAGAGAAAGACAAAGAGGGGATGAGAAAATAGAGAATTGAAATTTCTAATAAGGTATGCCTGAACCTTAAGTGAGATTATAATTTTTTAATTCCATTCTGAGTTTTCATT
Organism: Picea engelmannii; assembly: GCA_009831015.1. Lineage (NCBI taxonomy): Eukaryota > Viridiplantae > Streptophyta > Pinopsida > Pinales > Pinaceae > Picea > Picea engelmannii. The sequence continues at coordinate 135,773 of ML784955.1, forward strand.
AGAGATGAATTATCTTGTTGACAACAGGGTTATTCTGAAGATGGCAAAGAAAAGACTAGGAAGCATTGATTGGTGATATGCTCCAAGGTAATTTATTTTCTTGAATGTTTGTTTAGTTTTAATTAGAAGTTTTGAAATCATTCAATGCTAATTAATGCTAGTTTTGTAGAGTTCAAAACAACGATGCACATATAATTTGGATTGATCCAACCTAGTTTTATGTCCTAGTCTTTTTTTTTACATCAGATGTCCATGTATGAGTCATAATCACATCTTGAACTTCCAAGAATTCATTTGGTCTGAGTCCTTGCAGGGACTTGAAGAGATATTCTCAGTTGTAACTTAGAGTTGATATTAATAAAAGAATTTGTCGATTTTTCTTCTCACTTACGAGACTGTTTAAATACCATATTTCAAATTTGTCATTTATTTTATTTCAACACTTTTTTCTTTCCCATCTATATTTATAGTTCTTTTATTTTACAAGTTCATTTTTTTCACTTAATTTCAGATTATATATATATATATATATATATATATATATATATATATAAGTAAAAGGCCTAATGTTGTCATAGATAGAATAGATCTGTAAGAAAGTGTACTAAGGTTGGACTGATAAGATATCAATATGTATATTCTTTTTTTATTATATATATATATATATATATATAGAGAGAGAGAGAGAGAGAGAGAGAGAACCATATTGTTTGAGGTCTGATTTAGATTTTGATATGCTATAAATCAAGGTAATAATCTCGCCTATCTCACCTAGCCTAATGAGATTCAGAAATGTATGAGTAAGAAGAATTTTCCTTCCTTTTATCAACATAACCTTAGTCTAATTTCTTTGTACAATGCTTTATAAATTTATAATGATTTTATAAAAAAGAAATAACAATAATGTAGAGGTGTGTAATGTTTTGGTTGGTGATCTAAGTTTATTGGAAAGCTTTGTATATATCATTAAATATTTTACTAAGGTACGTTTGTTTGATAATCATTTATAAGGATTGTATCATGATTTTTTTGCTTTAAAATATATTAAATTATAATTGATGTTAAATAAATATTTGTGTCTATAGGTAGCACGGAGAAGGAAATATATTTCAGATGCGCAAGATAGGAAGAAGAGGACAAGGTTTTAGTAGGAATGGTATTAATGATGAAATAGCGAGCGATAAAGAATTCTAAAGAACAACAAGCATATATCTTTTAAATTATAGCACTAAGACTTGTATATGTCCTATAGAACAGAACAAGATGTTAGCAAAGAAGAGAATAATCTTCAAAACTTGGGAAGTTCCAAGTTAATAATCTTCAAACCCTTTGTACCCAAGTCCACATGTACATACATATTCATAGATATGGAATTCAAAACACAAGTGCATAAATCAAAACCAAAAAGGCTTGCCTATATACAACAAGAAATTTGAGCCAAAGAAATGTAGCTTGCTATTTGTCTCCGTAATGGCAATTGTTTTCACTATATTTCTATGAACAAACAATTATAATTTTGAATTTATAAAACCAACTTTTTGTTGAATAGTTAAAAGGGGAAAATGACAAATTGTAAAAAGGGACTTTTGAAGGAAATTGAAGTCATGAGAAGTTGATTTTCTTTGAAATCGTTTCAAGTAGAGTATAAAATTATAAAAAAAAAACAAATTTAAGAATGAGCATATGAAAGATCAAAGGAATTGGAAAGCAAAAAGATACCAATTTCTCTTATAAATTAAGTTCCCTATTCTAAAAGGAAGAGGAATCTTTTTCTTTAGCATCGTAAACTTCATTCATGTTAATGGAGAAGCCATCACTGGCCAAAATTTTGTAGCAAATTTATTGATTGCTCATGGAATTAGTCGTACATTTCTTTATTTTCATGATATATTGGAATGACGTGAGGTTTGATTCTTTATTGTTGAATACTACTCTTTTGCACTTAGTTTATTGTCTCACTTTCATCTACATTATTTTGGCTAACCTTCGATATGGAGCTATAGTTGGCAGTTGTACTTGTAAGATTTTCTTGGTTTGTTGTTGGTAGTCGTAGATTTTATATAAACTTTCAAGTTGTGAACTTATTCTAGCCTATTGTGTTGCATTGAATTATTCATCTTTGTGTCCTTTTCTCATGTTAGATTAGCATCGGCTCATGCGTTTACATTTGTGTTCTGCATTTTTCATCTCTACATTTATTTTGAAATTTTGTTTTATAGTCATAAACCAATAATGGTAGTCAAGCCAAAATATGAAGGGTTCCCTATTCCAAATGGTGTGAATTCTAATTGAGACTTCTCCCCAAAGTGAACCTATGATATTGTTGACAAAACATTTCCCCTTGTCAAGGGGAAGCTATAGTAACTAAAGGGTTTTACATACCATCCTACATAGTAAATTAATGTAATGAAGAAGTCATTTAAACAGATATTCAACATAAATATGCTCATACAAAATTTGCATCCGATGTAAATATTACATTATTAGAATTTGAAATTAAAAAAAAAAAAAAAAAAAGATTTGAAAGAAGATGTGTACAATTGGAAAGTATAGTAGAAAAATCATAATAAAGAATCATTTGATAAATATTAATGGACTAGTGATGAAGAATATAAAATAGAAGATAAAGAGAATACTTGTAAAAAAAATGTAGAAGATCCTTTGAGAAAATCCTCAAAAGATAATTTAAAGAAAAGAAAGAATGCGCTACATGCATATGCAAAGGAGATGAAGAAGACTTAGATTAGGAAATAAGAGTTGAATAAGAAAGTGACTATTGTAGGTTGTAGGTTGGGTCTTTAATTGAACTAGTATTAGTAACTATTATTGATATTTTTATTATGGATAGAATAAGTCTTGTTATCGCACAATTTGTACTTTGATCAAAGGAAAGGTTAATGGAAAGAAAATTGGCATAACTGGAGACTATCCTATCGATGTCACCTCAATAGGATGTCTCTTTCTATTTAGGGTTGAAGGCCCAGGGGAGACGTCCCCAGTGACCTAGGGGTTTGAGAAGGAAAGGTCAACATATCTATTAAAAGGTCCCCTCTCACAAGTCACCATTGATCAGAAAGTCTCGAGGTTATAACCAATGAAGTGATGAAATATTAAGATGTACCTGCCTGGAACAAAGCAACAAGAAACTATGTATTTTGCAAGTAGAACTTGTCGTTATCACTTCATAAAACCACAGACTTTCTCAATAAAAGCAATTGGCTGACATAATGATGAAGTAAACAGAAATTTATAGCAGCGATATTTATAAGACAATACTTCATAATAAGTTCCTTGAAACAACTTCAAAATGACCAAGAATAATCAATCATCAACATCATAATACTAATATTTATCATAAGCAAGCAAGGCAATGCATTAATCAACTTTTTCAATTGCTTTTAGAAGCTTTTAATGCTGCAAAATGTGGTTGTAGCTTACTTTAGTAACAGCAGCAATAATGTTAGTAGGTTAGGCTATGCTAATGTTACAAGTGGTTAGTAGAAAGCTTAAGGTGTAGGTTTTGATGGTTGTTTTGGTCAATCACTCAATAGGAAGTCATGGATTAGTGCCTGTAGGGTAAATAGAGTCTATTAAGTGGCAGAAAATGTTGAAGGAAATGGAGGATAGTAGGAGATCCAAAGACAAGAGAGATTGATAGTTGAAGTGTTGGTAAGCCAAGGCTTCAACTACCAAAGGCTAGGGAAAAATAACTAATAAGGTGTAGGTAACCCTAGGCCTTAGTAAATTTTCCTCCCTCTTTAACTCAAAGATGAAGAAAATGATGGCTAAGATGAAGAAAAAAGTGCTAGGGTGTTGCAATGGCAAGGCCCTTAGCAATAGCTTCAAGGAAATTGACTTCTTGGCAAAATCTAGTAGGTAAAAGCTCTTAAAGCTAGGACAATAACATGTGCTAGACTTCCTAGGGTTTTAAGCAAGAAATTTCATAATATTAATGTAAATGCAAGATAAGAATGACTATAACCATTCAATGAAGAATAATTTCAGAAATTTCACTTACATTCATCAAGAATCATCAAGCATAAACCCTAGTTGAACACTTCCACCAAGAAAATTGCCAAAATAGTCCAATATTAGCCTCCTCCAACAAGTGCACACTAAATTTCAATCATAAAACCCTAAGTAGGGTGCAAATTTTAGACCTCACTAAGTGTGAGTGAAAGATGATGAATAATACAAGGTTAAAAACCCTTATTTATACAATATCAATGACTTGAATTAGGTCAAAAAGGTCGACATGGTCAGTTACATGTAATATCTAGTATTTACATTAAATGACATAATAAAACCCTAAATCAAGTTGACAGGATGAGGTCAAGCCATTTTAGGGTGATTTTAGGCCTTCTTAGGGAAATGTTGGCCTCCAGGAACAAAATGTTAGGCCTCCTTAGGCCTCTGGATCCTGCCACACGTGCCACTTGGCACACAATTGCCTCCAAAGTGTCCAAAACATTGGGTGATGTCATGGGTCACATGGGTGACATCATGGGCCTTCCAAGGCCCACATCGTGGTGAGAAAGGAAAGACCCCCCTAGGTCCAAGCCTACCAAGCTATCCCTGGTGGAACGTCATCCTCTCTCTCCGGTGAAAACCTATGATCTGTCTCTGCCCCTGGCTGGGGTCTCAGCATCCATCTGGTGGGATTTTATCCCCATGGAGGTTCGAACTAATCATCTCCCCATGTGTATATGTCCATCAGGTGTAGCCCTGCAACATCAACAAGTATGCCCTCCATGGGCTCATAAGTCACAGGGATCATAGCAATGTCAATCACATCTAATAATCAAGTTATTTAAACATGTGCATGAAACCCCCTTTCCCAAACAAGTGCTAAAAGATGTTATGTTATTCTACAAGCCAGGTTTGGAGGGGGTGCTAGGATGTCCTATTGGGCTAGTGCTCATTGGATGCGGGATGTTTCCGAGTGAAGACAAATATAGGCCATGTAAATGGATGAGGTGGTAAGGGATGTCTGGGAAATGGGTGCAGTGATGATAGGGAAATGTCTGGCTTACCTCTAGGTGCCTCTGAAGAGGGTGAGTTGCACCTTATCATGGATGAAAATGTTTCCAAACTCATTCATGCCTTCTATATTTTATCTTATTTATTTTTCTTTCAAGAGACTAGTTAGGGGAGACTATCCTGGCATGGTGACCAGTGGTGACAATGTTACCCACAAGCATTTCATGGAAATGAGAAGGTTGGCTCGTGATGAGACCCCCTTTCTCTTGGCTATGCCACTAAGAGCCACTACCCTGGTGTGGTGACCAGCTGAATGGTAGTGTTATTCTGCTACATGTCCATGGACTTAATAGGTTGGCTCATGATGAGACCCCCTATCCTCCAACTAGGTATTGATTTATTATTTTTATGGGTCCCTATGTTTATTATTGAGAAGCCTTTTATTACTTTCTCGGGGATCCCTGGGCGAAGCATCTGAGGGTTTCATTCTTTTGTCTTTTATCTTTTGCCAACTACTTTTACCATTTGGGCCTTTAGCCCCTTCTTCCCACAAGGTAAGGTACAACCCTTTGCTAGCTTGGAAAACCCAATTCTCGGACCAATGTATGGGATGGATGAGAGGGAAAAAGATGAAAAGTGGTAAGTATGGTGGGAACGGATGAAGACCTTTCATGACCCCCCCCCCTAGTCGCAACTCAAACCCTATGCGAACCAGCTTACTAGGGCATCATTTAATTCTCCCTAGGTGTGGAAAATTCTAAAGGCATAAGGTCCAAGCACACGTTAGAAGTAAAAATAATTAAATGCACATATTCAAATGTTTTGAGAATCAGAGTGACACATACCATGATACCCGGACTCATTACCTCATGGAGCAAGACCCACTGTTGTTGAGACTAGGTCGATGGGATGGATGATGTTGTTGTTGACAAGGTGGAGGCATTGAAGAAGAAGAAGGTTGGGCCCTCCAGGGCCAGGCTCAAGTCGATCTGGCTCTCAGTACTCCATGTCTAGGACCTATGGGCCTCGAGACATAATCTCCTTAGTTATCCCTAGGCTAGGGGATAACAAGTCTTATGCATGGATACATGATTTTTATATATTTGTTGGAAACCTAATCCGCCAAGTTATGGTATTAGTCACTTTTGAATGAATATGAAATGTTGAGTGAGTGTAACGGTCATTGGGAGTCCAAGTGACCTCTTGGAAGATGAATTCAAAGGTCAATCCCATGTATTCATATCTATTTCATATTAATAAGAAAAAAAAATCATGCTTATAGATAGAGAGAGATATATAGTGCATTCCAATAGTGGTATCAAAGCCTGTAGTTATTAGGCCAATTAAGTTATGGGAGTTATCCATAGTTGAGTCGTCGAGAGGAATTTTTCATTCTCGTCTACAGAAACGTTCTTTTGTCTATTAGCTTGTTAGTCTTTCATCTCTAGTGTTTGTCCATCTGCAAGATTGCCCATACCTTCCTACTTAGAAATCCTCCTTCTATGAAACCTGTTGGAGATACTTCACACACACCTAGGATTTATTTTTCCTAAGGTTTTTCCTATGTTTATTAGTCATTATTCAGTATCCTATAATTTAGGGAGATTATTCCTCTAGGAGAATATTCTCTTTAGTTCACACTTCAGTTTGATCAGTTGAGTGGAGTATAGATGCCACATTGGGATTATCACTATGCAGCATTGCGATCATCACCAGCTAATGCATGTTGTCCTTGGGATCATCACCAGACTAACACATTACTCATGATTTCATGATATCCTCCTCACTTCACTTTGTTTCAGTTAGTTAACTGGAGACTCAGAGACTAGTTAACTCAGACTAGGTGGCAGTTCACTCCCGTAACTTCATGAGAGACTAGACTAGGTGGCAGTTTACTCTCGTAATTGTCTTTGTGTGTCCATATAACTCTAGACCACCACCATGGTGCATTGGATTCTCCTACAATGCACATTAGTTTAGTTATACAGAGTATATCATGTGTAAATTATCATTCAATCATTTGGTTAATGAGAATTCTTCCATTCTTTCTCTCCTGCTTCCTTTTTATCATATTTTCTCTGCAAATTGTGTATGTCATTTTCTAGCTAGATCTATTATGTGTAGTTTCAACACATTTACATGGTATCAGAGCCGATGTACTACTAGGGAAAAGACACACCAAATTTTTTTTGCAGTTACTGAAGATTGAAGACAGCGGAAAAATGGAATTTCCAAAATAATTCATTCTTACACCATACAATTTATTTGCATGGAAGGAGAAGATGATAATGCATCTTCGAGGAAGAGGATTATACAGGTTAACCATGAACACATAAACCGAACCAATGTCAGCCATAGAAAAATCAAAGTATGTAAATCGAATGGATGAAGCGTTTGGAATTATTTGCAGTCTCATTTCTCCTGAACTCCTCTTTCACATATCCTCTTGTAAAACTCCCAATGAAGCCTGGACCACCATGGAAGGGATTTTTTGAAAATAGGATGAGATGAGGGGACACATGCTCGAGGTGGAATTTCTCACTTTGGATCCAAAAACATTCGACAATCTCCAAGATTTATTTACCAAATATAAGGATTTGTTGTCACAACTCAAGGCTTGCGGGGTTGCTAAATCTAAGGAGGAGAAACAAATGGTTCTTACCATTCTCTCCAAACTTGGTTCAAAATAATCAGTGTTTGTATCTACATTTCATTCAGTTAGGCTCGCCTCTGGAGCCACCTCGATGATGCCCCCTCTTAAGGCCTTTATCAAGTCTCTGACACAAGAGAAGAACAAGCTCATCAATATGGGAAAAATCAAAGGCCCAAAGGCACATGCACTTACTGTGCAAGATGGTAGTGGTCATCAATATCATAAATCTAAAGACAAAGAAAAAAGGAAATCACATGCAAATCCAAAGAAGGAAGGGCACTCAAAACCCTTCAACGATGCCTCTGGATCCAAAGGTTGAAAGGGAAGAAAAGGGGAGCAATGCACTTACTTCCATAAAGGATTCCATCCAGAATTTGCATGTATGTATAAATAGATAGATATAATAGCCCAAATACTTGAGCAAAACAACCTTGGAGATCGCATCCCTGAGGGTGTCAAGAAGAAGAAGCCAGAAGATCAAAATCCCAAGAAAGGCAATTCTAGCCATGCTTTGATTGCCATCAACTCCTCTCTTGATGCTTGGATCGTAGATTTAAGTGCATCACACCACATGGATGCCACAAAAGAAGTCTATTATCCATTGGATGCATGCAAAGGTCACTGACAAAGGAAGAATTGAAATCACAAACGAAAGCTTCAAAAATGTGCTACACATTCCCAAACTTTTTGTCAATCTTCTCTCTATGTATCAGATGACAAACTCTAGAACTAGAAAGAGAGTCATATTCACACTTGATGCAGTTGATATCTATGACATGCAAACCAATTCCATGGTTTCTACCGGTGACGTAAATCATCAATCTAGACTCGACACATTTTCTGAATTTATTGAACCAGATTCTGCATTACTGCTTACCCATGTGATGAAAGCAGTAGGATATGGCACCAAAGATTTGGGCATTTAAATTTCAGATATATAAAACAACTTAGCAATCATGGAATGGTTGATGGTCTACCTGACATCCACTTCTCCAAAGAAATTTGTGAGGGATTTGTTCTTGGAAAACACCCTCAAGAGAAATTCGACAAAGGAAAGACCCAGAAGGCTTCCTTTCCTTTAGATTTGATCCATAGTGACCTCATGGGAAATTTCACGCATCCATCAATCAATAAAGCAAGGTACGTGCTCATTTTTTTTATGATTTCTCACGCTTCACATGGATTTTCTTTCCCAGGCAAAAATCAAAGGTTTTTCAACACCTCAAAGATTTCAAATCCCTTGTTGAGACACAATCAGGAAAGAAAATCAAAGTCCTCTGAACAGATAACGGGGGAAAGTATTTCAACTGTGAGATATAAAATCTTTGTCATGAGGTCGGGATTCAATTGCAACACACGGTTCCCTATACTCCGCAGAAAAACAAAGTTGTTGAGCGGAAAAATAGATCTCTAAAAGAGATGGCATCTTCAATGCTACATGCAAAGTCACTTCCACATAGACTATGGGTTGAAGCACTTAATTGTGCAACCTACACTCAAAATAGATCTCCCCATAGATCTATCAAGGACAAGACCCCCTACGAGGCTTGGGGTAGCCTCAAACTAAAAGTGACCCACTTATGTATTTTCGGTTCACGTGCATGGGTCGGGATTCCCTCTGAGAAGAGGAAGGCATTTGATCCACAAAGCACAGAGTGTATCTTTGTTGGATACCCTGACAGTGTGAAGGGATACAAACTCATTGATCTTTCCTCAGACTGGTTCATCATTGAGCGTAATGTCCAATTCGAGGAAAGTGTCTTGCATGTACCTCAGCAACCACATGCAGACACTTTTGTTCTTCCACCTGTCAGAGATGATGAGCATGCACATGTTGACTCTTCTTTAGATGAGAGTTCTAATTCAGAGGATTCAGATGATCTAGATACAGAATAGTCAGATGCAGATTCAATGTATGTAGATGTATATGCAAAGCTAGAGAAGAGGCCCAAGTGGGCCAAGACTACTCTTTAGGATGCAGGAGATCTTGTTGGGGATCCAGTTGATACTAGGAGGACTCAATATGATTTCGAGGAGCCTCCTCTTTCACTCACTACCACTGAACCAATACCACCCAGGCTTCTTTTCTTAGTTCAGTCTTCATATCCACAGTCCTATGGCGAGGCTGCTGGAAATCCCTTTTGGGAATCCACCATGTAGGAGGATTACAACTCCCTCCTCGAGAACCAGACTTGGGATCTGGTTCCCCTTCCTTCAAGAAGAAAACTTGTCAGGTGTAGATGGGTCTACAAGACCAAGAGCGTCACGGATGGACAGGTTAGCAGATACAAAGACAAACTAGTTGCCAAAAATTTTTAGCAGGTGCATGGCATTGACTATGATGAGACCTTCGCTCCAGTAGCGAATATGGAGTCCATACATTTGGCACTTGTCATTACAGCATCCAAGGGATGGGAATCCCATCATATGGACATGAAGAATGCATTTCTTCACGACGATCTCTATGAGGAGATATATATGGAGCAGACCCAAGGATTTGTGCAGGATTCATCTTTGGTATTTCGACTAAATAAGTCTCTTTATGGCCTCAAGCAAGCCCCAAGGGCATGGTATGCCAAGATGGACTCCTACCTGTTGTCACAGAAATTTGTATGTTGTAGGTTAGACCCAAATGTTTACATGCTCAAGACAATTGATTCACTTCTAATCCTACTTCTGTATGTTGATGATTTGTTGATCATCGGTTGCTCGACTTTAGTGATTATTGCAGTCAAGAGGATTATGCATGACAATTTCTTGATGAAGGACATGGGTCCACTACATTTCTTCCTTGGACTCAAGATCAGTCAGGATGCATCAGGCATCAAATTGTCTCGGGCCAAGTATACAAGATATATCCTTGAGATATTTCACATGATAGACTGCAAGTCTACTCTGACTCCTTTCCTATCAGGAGTCAGACTTGAAGATGGCGAGACACTCCACTGGTGGACAACACACTGTACAGACAACTAGTGGGGAGCTTTTTGTATCTCACACACTCCATACCAGACCTCTCATATGCAGTTCAAGAAGTCTCCAGGTTCATGCAAGAGCTGCATGAGCTACATTGGAAGGTCGCAAAGTGTATCATTCGATACATACAGGGAACCATCACCTTTGGGATTCACTATGCTGTAGAATCTAGAATGAATCTCATCGGGTTCACTGATTATGACTGGGTTGGAGATAGTATTGATCGCAAGTCCACATCTGGTTACTCACTCAGTCTTGGTTCCGAGCCTATATGTTGGTCGAACAATAAGTAGGATGATATTGCTCTATCTTCAGTCGAGGTAGAGTACAGAGGTGTAGTTAACATAACCATTCAAGCTATGTGGCTACAACATTTTCTCACTGAGTTAGGAATTCAATTTCATCGGCCAATCGTCATCTAGTGTGAGAACCAGAGCACTTTGAAGTTTTGCAGAGATCCAATTCAGAGGCAGTGGACAAAGCACATCGAGATCCACATGCACTAAATCTGAGACTTAGTACACGAGGGGATCATCGACCTATAGTTATGTCCTTCAGCAGAACAGACTACAAACATCTTCACCATTAGCTTCATTGAGTAGAAGTTCCATTCTTTGTGCAGTGGTCTTGGAGTGAAGGACACGTTTTCCTGGCAACTGTTGGTTCTTCTTTTTACATACATTGTACTTTGGGGGGGGGGGGTTTCCCATGAGGTTTTCCCTCTTTCCGCTTTTATATTATTGTATCTTTTGTATTTGGGTACCTAACATGGCCACGTTTCTAGGACCCATTCTTTATTTTCAATATAGTGATGTTCAGGGGGGGTGTTGGAGATACTTCACACACACCTAGGATTTCTTTTTCCTAAGGTTTTCCCTATGTTTATTAGTCATTATTTAATCTCCTATAGTTTAGGGAGAATATTCTCTTCAGTTCACACTTCAGTTTGATCAGTTGAGTGGAGTCTACATGCCACATTGGGATTATCACCATCCATCCTTGGGATCATCACCAAATAATGTGCATTTTCCTTGGGATCATCACTAGACTAGCGCATTACTCATGATTCCCTGATCTCCTCCTCACTTCACTATGTTTCAATCAGTTAACTGAAGACTGAGAGACTAGTTAACTCAGATTATGTGGCAGTTCACTCCCGTAAGATTGCAAGGACGAGGACTATTTTATGAAGGTGACCAGCATGGAAGACTATATTTGGTTGATTTTTTTGTGAGGCTTCATTAACAGCTCCAAAGCTCAAGTCTCACTCTCTCTACTGGTGTGGGTTCTATGTATGGGTTGTCATAATTGTTGGATTAACAAGCCTCACAATTAAATCCATGATTGTTCATGAATGGTTGGATGCCCAAGAAGGAATTGAATGCTCGAGCCATCTATTGCTCATGATATTCAGTTAGAATGAGCTCCTTTCCCAATGGATCGATGTCTACATGGGTGTTAATGGTCGAGTGGACGATTATAAGAATTGGTAAAATCTTTAAAAAAATTATTCCTTAGGGTTTTATATTTGTATAAATACTTCTTTAAGGTGTTTCATACTATCGGCTAGTGAAAAGACACGAGTAGTTCGAGTAGAAGGAGGTGGAAAGCAGTGGCATGATGAGGTGGGTTTGATTTCTCTCTCAGCCAACTTACCACGATTTGAACCCTCGACAACGAATCATCTTCCTGACTTGGAACGAACTCAATCTTTCTTCAATAAATGGTTATGCAGTACAGAGAAGCATAGTTCATTGTTTCATTCTAAGATCCAAATAAATAGCATGTTACCATGTTACAAAGGCCATGGAAGATGTAGTTTACAAGAAGCAGAAGTAGGGGAGATAGTTCCAAGTAGCTCCACCTCTTATGTTGTTGGTGGAACTGCATCTCAAATTGTTATTATCTGCTTGGAAGGCATCACGTTTCTTAAGGCGATGCATCGAAAATTTCTTATGATAAATGCTCTTGCAGGGAAGTAGTGAATAAGGCAATGAGTAGATGCAAAGTGGTGAATGTGAGGGCGATCAATTTTAAATGCAGTCATTACTCTAAAAAGGGGGTATTCAATGAAGAAAAATTAAACAATCCCCTATGTTTACTAAATTTCGGGATGGGATGCAATATATCTATGATTCGCAAAAGTCCATAAAACACTGATAAATAAATTTAACTACAAGGCCAGATGTCTAAGGTTAAACCGTCAGCGAGAAGGTTAAACTAGCAAGACTGACAATGGAATTAAATGGGAGATTATATTTCCAAGTCGTCGCTCGGCAATAAGACTTCAATTTTCTCCACCAATAGAATGGTACAAAAATCAATTTTAATATGTCACAAAAATAAAGAATTTGTTCGCCTAATGTAAAACATTAGCAAATAGGTAAAAATTTATAGTCGAAGCTTAACTAATAGAAGGTCAAAAACAAACGCATTGCTATAGTCGTAGCCTTTGGTAGGGACTAATAATGAGTCGTATGTCAAGGAGCAATTCAACATCTTTATATCAAACTATGTTTTGATTATTCTCTTAGTTCTTGTATATTTTCTATTTTTACATTTTACATCTAGACACCATGGAGGGATATGATCTTCCACAATTTCTCTGCATTAACCCATTTTATGCTCCTCCTTGTTTTTCTCTTTTAACAAACATAGGGTTAAAGTCGCCTCTATAATTTTAATTGATATTGGGAGATTTTTTTTTTAATTCAAAAACATACTTCTAACGCTTACCTTTTTCACCCAATTATTTGGAGCATAAGTCTTTAATTTGGAATTGTTGATTACTTTGTAAAATGGTAAAACAACATTCAATATAATAATATTATTAATTATATCCTTATCTAATTCAAGTTTGTTGAGGTTTCATAAGGTCAAATATTTTTCCAAACTTCATTATTTGTTATATTGAATTTTCTTTTAGAGTTTGTTTTTTTAAAGTAATAATAAAACACATTTTTTTAAATCTAACTAAATATTTTCATTTCAGTGTTTTTCTTTCAACCTTGAACCTCTTATATTTCACAAGATGGTTTCCTTACCTTATCTTAATTTTTTAAGTAATTCAAAAGGTTGTGGGGATTATGTATTGCTTCCCCGTGGCCTTGTTCTTAATTACTTCTTGCTCCCATTTTTTTACTTCATTATTTTCCTTCCTATGTGTTTCCATGATCAAGGTTTATCTAGGAAACTATCCATTGATCCTTGTCTTGAGTCAAATCCAACATTATTTAGTCTTGCATTCCTCCCAAGGACATTGCACCATTTTTAATTGGGTTGCAGAACCAAGATGTGTGATTTCCTTTTACTATAAGTCCCCTTGTTTTGAGGTATAGTTCTCCTCCTCCACCTCTTCTTAGGTAGAGGATAGAGGATATGGTTCTTTGGTGGATTCTTCTTGTCCCTTAGACATTCTTGTCCCTTAGACATTAGGGTAAGAAATTTATTCATTGCAGGAAGCTTTTAGGTTTCTGATTTTCTTTGTTTTTTTCATTGCTTCTTACTCGAGTAAGCATGCCCCCTTTTGCAAGGGTTTTACTTTTCAACAAAGTCATCCTTACTTATTGTTTACTTTAATTTCATTTTGTAGAGTTTTTTGAAGTGCCAATAACCACGGCAACAACTACATTTGAATGAAATTTTATCATAATCTAATTTTTGGTTATGAATCCAAGGGTCCATATGAAATTTGATGGATTCACAAAGTTCACTTTAACACATATTTTGACAAATGAATATATGTCTTCTCTCAGTTATTCTCTATTGATATATTTTCAAATTAATTACTAATTACTTCCAATGTATGCTTATCTCATAGGTCCGAGTGGGGGATATTAGTCTCACTCAAACTAGGATTGCTAAGGGAAACTCTTCATTGCTACCAAAATCAATTGACTACCTACTTGGGTATATCCCATAGGATCCCCTAAATCATGATCCACCCAAAAGATGATGTCTCTTATGAATTTCATATTAAATTGGAGCACAAAAACCCTTTTTTCATAGGAATATAACTTATATTTTCCTATGATGAGGGCATCCAAGATTTATGTACCCATATTTACTACTTTTGTGGATGGCCAAGAGTTAGTGAATTTTCCAACCATAACAATTTTTAAATATTTGATAATTATATTGAAGAGCATCCCCGTCTCAATATTTAGATATGAAATTTCCTCCATCTTTTTAATAAAGAATGGCCCCTATGAAGCCCCCTCTTCCAAGTTTTTTGGAAGATTAGATATTCATGAGATTTATAAATACCTCTCAAACCCTTTGTGGAGGGGAGGAAGGTTTGTCAACTTTAGACTCAACGGTCTAGTTTCTTCCAGCAATATCTCTTCAAATTCCCCAATCCAAACCTCCAGGGGTCTTAGACTTAGCACATGTAGCTCTGATCTAACCCTCACTCTTCCCATGCCTTTCCAAGTGCTAGCCAAAATCCCTAATGTGGGCCATATTTAAAAGGATTGCTCTTTATCTTATTGCTCCTCTTTGCCTTGTTTCTCATAATAGCCTAACTAACATTAAATGTAACAACTTCCCTAAATTTATTATGAGGACACGAAACTTAAGATCTATACATATGGAATATTATAAAAATATATAATCAAAACCATCTATAATGTATCTAACCAAAAAAATCCTTACAATGTATTAGACTTTATATACATGAGCTATTTGATATGAGTATGCTCATAATCTTATAATAATGTTGTATTTGTCAAAGGGCCACTTTTATGTAATAAGGAACAAAATACTCTAATTAGTGACTTATGTTTTAAGTTAGGGTTTTCGCCTATTTGTTGGTATAAATAGCGCCTCCCC
>ML784955.1:182563-211637 GCA_009831015.1 Picea engelmannii
GGTATGAAACTTTATTTTATGTAGTTCTCTGATATTTCTTCTCTACAATGCCATAGGTCTGATCAAAATTGGATGTTCCAAGTGGAATTTACGGTAACTTCCCCACAACTTGTTGATTTTTGGCCTTTCCAGGAGATCTCACTTGTATAGCGTTCCCCGTACAAAATAATTGATATAAAATTCTGAAATTCGTACCAGAAATACTACAGACTGTCCACGATCTAATGAAACCAGTCCCACTCAATTTGGATACTCTAAGAAGAATTTATGATTGTTTTACCTGGAACACCTTCTTGAGACTAGTCAATAGGACTAGTCAGATACCCTATCTTACACAGGGTGTATCTACAAACTTAAGATGACCCAGAAGCTGAAATGTTTACCATGGATACCTTACTAATTTTTGTGAATATCCTCCAGATTTCATGGTTTGAAACATTACAGAAAAAAAATTTATAGCGAAAATTTCACAATGACTCAGTTCAAGATGATTCCAGAACCCTATCTTGTATAGGTTGTATGTCCGAAAGTATAAGGCCTTAGGAGCTGAATTTTGAACCCAATATACCTTGATCTATCTACTAAACATCCTCCAAGACATTCCTTCTAAAACATTGTAGAAAAAAATTTATAGCGAAAATTCCAAGGTGTCTCAGATGTAGCAGCGAAACCCCAAGACCTTGAGCGCTGATACCATATGTTAAGAACCAAATATCAATATAGCATAGAAAAACCTCTGAAAAAGTACTCAACACCTTGAAAAAGAGATAATTTCATATAATAAGCCTCTTCGAGGGGGCAACCCCTTTTTACCCCACTTAAATGTTCAAGTACAAGATGATTCAAAATGAAAATGTCTCCTTGGTATATATAGGAGACTAGGAGGTATAATTACAACTAATGGCCTAAAGCCGACATAAATAAAATAACATTACTAATATAATATGCCCCAATTAAGGGGTAATGAGCCAATATTAGGGCTTAACAATTTTTCTCATCCAATTGTTTGCTCCTTCGAATAGGCTAAACACATACCCACTTATAGATCTTCTATGATCTATATCTCCAACCCAGTCTGCATCAACAAACCCATGTATGTTCAACACTCTGTCCAATCATGGTCTTCCTTCGTAGCACAATCCATAGCTATAAGTGCCACGCAAATACCTGAAAACCCTCTTTATTGTTGTCCAATGTTCCTTCCCTGGTTTTGATATATATCTGCTCAAAACTCCCACTACATGTGCAATGTTTAGTCTAGTACAGACCATTGCAAACATCAAACTGTCAACCGCACTAGCATATGGAACATGGGAGATGTCCTCTTCCCCTTCGTGTGTCTTGGGACACTGATCTGCAGATAAATTTACACCTACAGGAATAGGAACCTTAATTGATTTACTTTCCTGCATATTAAACCTCTGCAATATCATCTCAACATATTTTGTTTGATTCAATCAAAGATTCATGTTTGCATGATCTCTTTTAATCTCCATTCCCATAATGAAGTTAGCAGCACTAAGATCTGTCATGTCAAATTTCGAGGATAGTTGTGATTTCACCTCCTTGATAACATCCATGTTATTTCTTACCAGCAACATGTCATCGACATACAACACTACATAAATGAAGTGATTACCAACCTGCTTGGAATATACAGAGTGATCATCCCTGCTTCTCACAAATCCCAAACCAAGGATGTATGTGTCAAACTTTTGGCACCACATCCTAGGTAATTGCTTCAAACCATATAGTGACTTCTTAAGCTTGCAGACTAGCTCTTTATTTCCCTTCACTACAAATCATTTTGTTTGTTTTATGTAGATTTCTTCTTCTAGATCCCCATGTAGGAATGTTGTCTTCACATTCATCTAGGAATAACCTTTTCCTACTAACCGAGCTTTGTATTTCTCCACTTTTCCCTTTGCATTCAACTTCTTTTTAAACACCCATCTGTTTCCAATGGCCTTTCTTATTAGCAAATCAACTAGATACCATGTCTCATTCTTATCCAAGGCATCCATCTCTTCAACCATGTCCTTCTTCCAAAGTTTACTATCCTATGAATTCACTGATTCCTTGATAGTTTTGGGATCATCATCAATAAAAGATAAAGAAAAATTGGCACAAAAATTAGGTGGACTATACCTTTTTGGTTTCCTTATTTCCCTCATTGATCTCCTCAATACTGGAGTATGAGGTTCTTCTTCTTCTTATTCATCTTCTTATGTTGGTTTAGATTTTGCATCATCCAACTAAAACTCTATTTTCTTAGGTTCTTCTTGCCTTGGTAGGAATTCTTATTTGGGAATATCTTTAACCTCTCTAAAAACAACATCTCGACTATAAACAGTCTTCTTAGTTTCTGGGTTCCAAATCTTATAACCTTTCATACCATCTTTATAACCAATAAAGATACACTTTTCAGCTTTATTATCCAACTTACTCCTATTTTCCTTTGGAACATGTACATAAGTATCACAACCAAGAACTTTGATATGTTCAAGAGAAGGTTTCTTACCAATCCATACCTCATGCGGATTTTTGTCCACCAACATTGACGAGGGTGATCTATTTACCAGGTAACATGAAGTACCCACTGTCTCTTCCTAGAATTCTTGTTCTAACCCGCCACCACTAAGCATGCTCCTTGTTTTTTCCATCAACGTCTTGTTCATCCTTTCTGCAACCCCATTATGTTGAGGTATGTATGGAGTAGTCTTTTGTCTTTCTATACAGCACTTCTTATAGAACTCTTCGAATTCATTCCCACATAATTCTCCACCATTATTTGTCCTCAACACCTTTATTTTCTTCTCTATTTTATTTTCTACCAGAGCCTTAATCTTTAAATTTATAAGATACCTCAGATTTCTTCCTGAGAAAATAAATCCATGTGTTCCTTGAGAAATCATCTATGAATGAAACATAATACACAGATTTACCTATTTATGGAACATGAATAGGTCCAAACACATCACTGTGTATCAACTCTAAGATCCCCTTTGCTATTGTAGCACCATAATGGGAATCTAACTCGATTATGTTTACCATACATGCAATGTTCACAAAAATCAAAATCTAGGGTGCAATTAAACATACCTTCAACCATACCTTTACCGTGTAGTGTTCGAAGGCCCTTTTCTCCAATATGTCCCAGTCTTTGATGCCATATCATGGTACTCTTTTTAGGGACAGTATGGATCTTGTCTTCTTTATTTCTCTGCTCAGGAACAACAGAATGGTTATACCCAACAAATTGTATAGAGTTCCACATCGAACTCCCCTCATAAACACCATTTCTCCTCTCACCATCTTGCAAGTGCCCCTTCTCAATAAAGTGTCCACACCTGCATCATCCAACTTACTTACATATATTAGGCTCCTAGATAGATATGGGATGTGTAGAAATCCAGGGAGAGTTCTAATCCTTCCATCTTTCAACAACAACTTAACCCTTACACATCCCATGATTTTGGATGTTGAGTCATCTCCTAGGAAGACATCACCACCATCATACTTTTCATATTCACTGAACCACTCCCTATGAGGATTCATATGAAATGATACAGCTGAGTCAATCAACCATACATCACAATCCGCATGTACATCATGATCTGCATGTGTACATGTAGATGTCAGGTATGTTGATAGTTTCATTGTCATTGATGTCAACCCTTGAAGAAACCACGACGATGTGGTTATGGTACCCAAATTTGATGAGGAACATGGACATGCAAGATAGAGTAAATGTAGGAAAGACCATCGTAGATGGATAGTTCTCGTCGTGTTGTTTCTAGTTATATTTGGAATGCCAGTTAGTTCCTCACAGTT
The DNA here is from genome assembly GCA_009831015.1 of Picea engelmannii. Classification (NCBI taxonomy): domain Eukaryota; kingdom Viridiplantae; phylum Streptophyta; class Pinopsida; order Pinales; family Pinaceae; genus Picea; species Picea engelmannii. The sequence continues at coordinate 186,398 of ML784955.1, forward strand.
AGGAAGATATGTCCTTGAGAAGTTTGTAAGCCCCAAAGAGTGGTCAAGAAGCCCCTAGTTGGTTACAAGTCCTTAATGCAAGGGTAAAGTTGTTGTAACAAGAAAAATGTAGAAGCCCCAAATTAAGGAGACGAGTTACCTAGCACAAGTATAAATATACCTCAAGGAGCCATTCACAAGTACACTCACACACTCATTCATTGATTATATATCTTGTGAATTAGTGATCTTTTGCTAAGGTTGCGACGAAATTTTCTGAGGTAGCAAAGGCGATTCGAAGATGAAAGTCTCGGGGTTGTAGCAAACCCTAGTTTCTGAGGTATTTGCGAGTTGTAGGTCAGCAGGGCGCAGATTTACACGGGTTGTAGTGAAGGAAAGCATGGATATCTACAGGATGTAGAAGAGAAAGTCGTATAACAGTGAAAATCTTATGAAAGTTTCAGTAGATTTTGGTACCAGGTCGCTAAAGGTCTGAAGGCAGTCACAAGTCAGCATCTCAAAGTTTCAGGTCATCTACAAAGGTATTGGTATGGTTGTATACTTGTTTTGATGGTTACTTTTGGTCATGATATGGTGTATTCTTGATGGATACTTGGTATGGTTGGTTTGGTACTTGGATATGGTATATCTTGGTTGCTTGGTTGACTGAGGAGCACTCTTATATCTGGTTCATTGTATAACATGGTTCTTATAGTTCATATCTTTGATTTGATTGTACATGGTGGAGGTATATTCATGTTGTATGATGGCATATGCACAAGGGACATGCATTGGTTATTTGATATACTTCATTGATTATATGGTACAGATATGCATATGGTTGATGGTATGGTATATGGTACAGGTTACACATGGTTGATGCTCTAGTTCATGATTCACTATTCTTTTTTTATGTATCTTTGGTTCATGATTGATGTATGATTTTCAGCATGTATGTTGGTATACAATTGATGTATGGTATGGTACAATTTTAGTTGGTTGACGAGCATATACAGGTTGATGAGATAGTGACAGAAACACTAATAGTGATAGAGACAATGGCAGAGACAAAGTGACAGAGGTAGTGGTAGTGATAGTAGCAGAGTTTGTGATATGACAATTAGTCTACACTTATCTTTCAGGGTGGCAGGACGGGGCAAGGATAGGTAGTTGTGGATACCTTCTGGTTGGAGCTGGAGAACTCAGGGGGTTGTAGCCTCTTTCTGGCTGGAGTCACATAATTCAGGGAGTTGTAGCTTCCTTTAGGTTGGAGCCTGAGAATAGCAGGTTGGAGCCTCCTTCCATTTGTACCTAGAGAATCAGGAATTTGTTGCTTCCAATGAAGTACTAAAATTTCTCATTATTGATTCACCCCCCCTATCAGTAATCCAACAATTGGTATCAAAGAAGGTCCTTCAAGAATTAGTCTAATCACTCGAAGGAGATCATGGATTATGCTAAAATTGGGGTACCACGGTTTGATGGTGAGAACTACGCCTTCTGGAGAATATGAACGAAAACATATGTGCGAGAACAAGGATTTGGCGTGTGGTGAGTAGTAGTATATGGGTACAAATCACTAGCAACTCCCCCAACAAATAAGAATGGAAAGAAACTTGAAGATAATGATGAAAGAGACAAAAACGCCATCTTGAACGATTTGATTGAATCAATATACACCAAGGTTTTCAACTGTGAATCTGCAAAATAAATATGGGGCAAATTGAAGAATATCTATGAAGGAGATGACAAAGTCAAGGAAGCTAAACTTCAAACCTTTAGAGCCAAGTTCAAGCAATTTAAGATGAATGAAGATGAAAACATAACATCATACTTTCTACGAGTTGATGAAATAGTAAATAGTATCAAATGTTTGGGAGACAAGATAAAGGAACATGTCGTTGTTAAGAAGGCACTAAGATCTCTACCAATGAGATTTGACTCAAAGATTCTAGCTCTAGAAGAAAGAGTGGACCTAGCTACAATGACCATGGAGGAGTTACACAGGATACTATTTTCCTATGAGATGAGGATAGAGATATATAATTCGGCCATGAAGGAAGCAGCATTCGAGGCATCCAAGAAGACAAAGAAGAAATATAAACAAAAGCCAAAGTTAGACTATAGCTACAACAATGATTCAAAGGAAGATGAAGAGGTGGCTAAATTCGTCAGAAGGCTGAAAAGAGGAACCAACAAATACAAAGGTATGTTTCCATTGAAGTGTTTTAATTGTGATGGTGTTGGTCATGTTATCCCCATTTTGTGGGATAACTAAGGAGATTATGTCTCGAGGCCCTCGGGTTGTAGATATGGAGTGCTGAGAGACTACATGACCATCAGTGTCCACTTGCACAAATGGAAACTCTTCTAACCACCAAAGAGGTCATAGATTTTCAGATGGTATCCACTACACCAGCTGGCTTCCAAGAGGCAATGGACCTTGCTCCATGAGGTAAAAGTCAGGTGTTATGGTAAGTGTCATTTCAATATTTGAGGCATTTGAGTATGTTATATCTTAGACTGCTTTATTTTAAATGACATATGCTTGGACATTATGCCTTTTTCCATGTATCACCTTGGTGGTTGACATTGTGCCCTAGTAAGTGGTCTTCCTTGGGAATGGGTTTGCTACTAGAAACTCACTTGAAGAGCCATCATACCATTCTCGACCATACTTACCACTTTTCATCACTTAAACCCCCCATTTCCTTGTCTCTTTTGATTTTAGGGTGTATTGACCCAATAAGTGGTTGTCCCTCATTCTATGGGAAGAAGGGGTTGAAGGCCCAAAGGGATTGTTGTTGGGTAAAATATAAAATCCTATGTATAAAACTTCCAGATGTTTTTCCCAGGGATCCCCCAAGAAAGAAATGAAATGCTTATCTGTAAGAGAAGGGGGACCCACAAGAGTAAAAGAATGTTTAGGGGATTGGTTGGAGGATAGGAGATCTCATTACGAGTCAGCTAATCATGATCATGGATATCTAGTGGTGTGACACTACCATCATCTGGCCACCAAGCCAGGGTAGTGTCTCTCGATTGCACAACTGAGAGAAAGGGGATCTCATCACGAGCCAACCTTCTCATTTCTACAAAATTATTCGTGAGTGACACTGTCATTATCTGGACACCATGCCAGGACATTGGCCTTCAACTCRTCCTTAAAACATGAAAGAAACAAATAATGGAAAAACTATGGGCTTGGAAAAAATTGCATTGCAAACGAAGGTGCCACATACCCTCTACAAAGGCACCCATGAATGAGACACTACAACCTCTTGTATGTCATGAACCCCATGCCCATTGAGTCTTGATCCTTAACCACTTCATCCACTTTACATGGCTTAGAGAGGGATCTCTTGGAAACACTCCTTGACCTAGGGAAAGATCTACCCAATAGGACACCTCGTCAACCCTCCCATATCCAAGCTTGGCAAGTTGCATAATGTCTTTGAGCAATTAATTGTTTGACAATTTAATATTTGATGCACAAGATTAGGTGGCTCATCTATTGACTTGATTTACTTATCATGATATTTTTACTTGAGATCCTCGGAGGGCGTGCTCATTTGTCTTTGAAGGACCTAGTTGGTGGAAAGTTTTGGAGGAACAAGCCTAGCTTGGGCTTCCATGGGGCTTGAATCCCACGGGTGGATGCCAAGGGCCCGCATGTCAAATGAGAGAAAAATTCCTTCAGAGGCCTAGAAGACATTGTGGACAACATAACCTATCCCTCACATGCCAAACGTTTTGCCTAGGAGAGGCAAAATGTCACCTTTGGAGGCATGACATCACCTAGGAGGGATAGGGTTTGGTGGTGAGGTTATCATTCATTGGAACAAGGATATTTTGAGGATAATGAGGCTTTGACCGTGAAGAAAATGACTTGGATGATTGGCATGTGGCTTTGGGAAGCATAACTACACTCCTCCAACACCAACGACTTGCTCCTAATGTCAAAACGTCCCCTAAAGGGGTGACGTCACCTTAAGTTAAGGTTTCTTTTTGTGTAAAAGCAAATTTTAAGTTAATTGTTTAATATTATTTGTGTAAAGGGGAAATATTAGGGTTGTTGACCCCTAGTCTTGTGGTTTACCTTAAAATTATGTGGACAAACTATCTTAGTGACTTTTTGTATAAATAGAGATCATAAGATCTCATTTTAAAACATAACTCTCCCATCTTGGAGAGGTACTTGGACTGAATTTTTCACTATATTTAGCTATTTCTCTCTTTGTAGCTTGTGTTTGACTACTTTCTTGGTTATTTGGTTGATAGAAGTGATGCGCTAGCCTTGGAAGGCTCTTATTTGCTATTGTGTTGGTTTATCTTAGCATTTCCCTTGAATTGGTAAGGATTTTTTGCATTGTATTATCATTTTGTTTTAAGACAAGGTTATTTTGATACATCTAGGTGGGAAGTATAAGGGAATACACCCCCACATTATCCTCCATCAATTTATGTTTAAATTTTGTTGGTTTAACAAGGGTTTTCCGAGAGAAGTATAAGTGTATACACCCTCTTAGCCTAAACCCTAGCTAGGGATACTTGCCTTGGGGAGTAAGAGGATTTACACCCCCAAGGAGGTAGTACCTTTAGATCTTTATTTTCTTGACTCCATTAACCCAATCATTAAAGGCACTAGTCATCACTTGTTGCATTGGATATATAAAATTGTTGCTTTGGGAAACATGGAATTTCGTGATTTTTAAGTTGTTCCTAGTGGAATCAAATCTATGTTATAAATGCTTGCTTGAGAAACTAGGGTGTTTCATTTCCCCAAGTGTTTCTTTCTGTTGTTACAAATTTAGCCTACAGCCATTAGGGCTATAGAAAACCCTAACCAAACTCTTCAATAACTCCTAATTTAACCGTTGAAAATTGCCTAAAATTTGCCCACATTATCTACTAAGTACAACGCATCTTTTGGCAAGTTTTGAGCAAGTTTTAGTGGTTAAATATCTTGCTCTAATAACAAGTTTGTTACAGCCATAAGGCTGATAAATATCACTGCAGTTAGATTTTTATGACAGCCTTGTTTTTGGTGCTAAAGTCTTGTTCTATCATTGTTGAGCTAAACTAGTTTTTATTAGCTTTTCTCGTGCTTATTCAATTGGAATTTTAGCACTTATATTGCAGCCCTTGTTATATTTTATGTGCTGATATATATCATTGAGTATTGTTGCAATTAGGGACACCGATATTAACTTTCTTGTCCACCTAACATTTCTATGCAAGTGTTCCTTTTCTTGTGTCTCGGGCAGGTACAAACACCCTTTGCAGGCATCCAAAGACTTGGCAACCTTAAACCACCTATAAACGAATCATCAAAACCATATTTCCTCTTACATCACTAACCTTTAGGGGGGTACTTCTCTTCTTTCCCTTCCATCCATGTCAATCCCCCCAGGGTCACCGGGATCGCCTCCCTAGTGTGACCTAGTCACCCTTGAACTGTGGGACCTATATCGAGGTGACAATGGGTATAGTGTCCCTTAGTTGTTGCCATTTTGGTGGTTGGTTCAGGATTTTCCCAACCTACAACTTGTGTAATAATAGGTCATTTTGCTAATAAATTTCCCTATAAGAAAAATAAAGGTAATGAAGAAGATGACTCTAAAAATAAAAAGCAAATCCAAAAGGGTAGAAGAAACAAAAAGAATTTTTTTAAGAAAATCCTTCGCACCATGGAAGACAATTCCTCATCAGACGAAGATGAAGTTAGCAACAATGATACAGAGAGATTACTATTTATGCCATTAGAAGACTTTGATGAAAAAGGCTTCAAAGAAGAATACGAAGAATCGAAAGACGACTACAGAGAAGAATTAATGAGTGTCATATAAGTTATAAATAGGGAAAAGAGGAAGAACAAGTCACTCCAGGCAGAAAAGAAAAAGAAAGAAGAATCACAAAACTCCAAAGAAGTCGAGCAGACAATCACAAAGTTAAAAATACAGGTAGAAGAAGACAAGAGAATTGAAGAAGCACTCTCAGGTAAATTAGAAGAAAGAAACATGATCATTGAAGGATTGGAAGCATAGATAGTCACTCTAAGAAAAGATCTTCAGAAGAAGGACATGCAGCAAAACAACACCAAAATATTGGATAATATCATTAGCAGTCAAAGACCTTATTATGACAGATCCAAACTTGGATACAACCAGAAGTAGACGGAGAAAGGTTTGATCTCCAAAACAATAGAACAAGAAGCTATGCGGAAGCTGTCAGAGGTCTCCCTAAGAAGGAAGAAGACAAGAAGATTCAAGAAGAAGATTACAAAAATATTTCACCGCCTAGAAGATTCAGAAGTCAGTATCAACATCAACCAACTATAGAAAGACCTCGAGAAGAAGAAGGATTCATAAGAGCAACACCACTCAGAAGATCCTCCACTCTCAGGTATCAAACTATTTTTCTTGGTTCATGTTATTCATGTAATAATTTTGGGCACAAAATTGTAAATTGTAGAGCCAATACCAAGAACAGAAGAAACGATGAATGTTATACAAGAAATAGTTATCCAAGAAGATCTCATGAAGCACAGAATATAAACTACAACATATTTGGATCATTGAGTGATGAGGTAGAATGCTACATGTGCAACAACTTTGGACATATGGCTAAATATTGTAAACTCGCTATTCCTCTAAGGGAACCAAAACAAAATATCAACAGTCACAAGTAGGAACCACAAAGGATATGGATAAGAAAGTAAGATCAATTCAACACCGAAGAATGCAACCTTGATCTACAAGCTCAATACAAGAAACGTGGATGGTATGTTGAAAGTGGATGCTCAAAGCATATGACAGGTGATAAGGATAGGTTTCTGACATTGAAGAAGGAAAGAGACGGATCAGTTTCATTTGGGAATGACAACTCAACCAGAATTATTGGAAGAGGCACAATCAAACTGGGAAGTAAGGATGCCATGGCAGAAAATATTCTACTAGTCGAAGACATGAAACACAATATGCTAAGTGTAAGTCAAATGTGTGATCAAGGAAACGACTTGTGTTTGATTCAAAGAAATGCGAGATAAGGAAAGCAGGATCAGGAAAGTTGGTGGCTACAGCTGTCAGAACTCCAAGTAACATATATGTTCTAAATGAAATCAGAAAATAAAAATGTTGCTTAGGAAAGGACGATGAAAGTTGGCTCTGGCACAAAAGAATGGGTCACACAAATTTTGATAATCTTGTCAAAGTCGGCAAGAAGGAAGAAGTAAGAGAAATGCTCGAGATCTCGAAGCCAACAAACATTCTATGCAAGAATTGTATATAGGGAAAACAGACCAAGACAAAGTTCAAGTCAAATGAGTATTCCACAACAAAACCACTAGAGATTGTACATATTGATCTAGTTGGACCAACAAGAAGGAAAGGATTGAAAGGTGAACAGTATTTCATGCTATTGGTTGATGACTACACAAGAATGACTGTAGTTTTCTTTCTAAATAAGAAGTCAGAGCATTTGAAAACTTCAAGACATACAAAGAGATGGTTGAAACTGAGACAGAGTTGAAAATCAAGTGCTTGATATCAGACAATGGAGGAGAATTTACATCAAAGGAGTTCATGGAATTCTACAATGAGCATGGGATAAAGAGGCAATTCTCAGTAGCCAGGATACCTCAACAAAATGGAGTTGTTGAAAGGAAGAACATAATAGTACAAGAAATGGCCATAATCATGTTAATGGATTCCAAGTTGACATATGTCTTTCTTGTACAAGCAGTGCATACAACAGTTCACATTTAGAGCAAAGGAATGCTCAAAAATAATATTGATAAGACTCCATACGATCTATGGAAAGGAATACCAACAAATGTGAAGCACTTCAGAGTTTTCATAAACAAATGCTACATCAAAAGAGAAGATGGAAAAATTGGAAAATTTGATTCTCGAGTTGATAAAGGCATACTGGTTGGGTACTCAAGCAAAAGGAAAGCATACAAATGTTTCAATCTAAGACTCAACATAATAGTATAAAGCATCAATGTGATGATTGATGAGACAGATTGACAAAAGATAAAATAGAGTAGCAAAGATTCAGTGGAACAGGTTCACGAAGAAGATTTGAAAGAAGAAGAAATAGATGAAGAAGAAGAGTAGCCAAAAACAGAGAAAGAACAACATGATCTTCAGGTACCTCCAAAGACACCTAGTAGACGAGTGCAGAAAAATCATCCATCAGAATAGATCATTGAAAATAAAGATGCAGGACTTGAAATCAGAAGAAGAATCTGTTCACCAGAACAACAACACCTAGCACTACTATCTACTATTGAGCCAATCAGTTTTGAAGAAGCCAACAAGGATGAACACTAGATCAAATCTATGGATGAAGAGTTAGATCAGATAGAGAAGAATGAAACATTGGAACTGGTTCCAAGATCGAAGAACAAGAATGTCATTTTTACAAAAAGGGTCTTTAGAAACAAGTTGAATGAGGATGGACAGGTTACTAGGAACAAAAGCAAGATTGGTATGTAAAGGATATGCTCAGGTTGAAGGTATAGAATTTGAAGAGACATTTTCCCCACTTGCCAGGATGGAAGCAATCAGATTGATCTTGGCTTATGCATGTTCCAAAAATATTCAAGTGTATCATATGGACATGAAATCAGCGTTCCTAAATGGAGATCTAGAGGAAGAAGTCTACATTGAGTAGCCAGAAGGATTGCAGCTGTCAAAGAAGAAAAATTATGTTTGAGGGTTGAAGAAGGCCTCATATGGTCTCAATTAGGCCTCAAGAGCATGGTATTCAAGACTGGACAGATACCTACAACAACAACGGTTCAAGAAATAAAATGCAGACAACAATCTCTACATAAAGGTAAATCAAGATAGTATCCTAATAATTGAAGTTTATGTTGATGATATTATCTTCGGAAGTGATGAATATGGGATGAGTCAGAAATTTTCCAAAGACATATAGAATGAATTCGATATGTCTTTACTTGGAGAGTTGTCTTTAATCTTTTTGGGTCTCCACATATGTCAGAGCAACAAAGGTATCTTTATCTCTCAGACCAAGTATATCAGAGAAATGTTGAAAAAGTTTGGAATGACAGATTGCAAACCAGTTAGTACTCCTATGCATACCATTTTTAAGTTAAGTAAGGATGTTGATTCTAAAGATGCAGATCAAAGACAGTACATATCGATGATTGGTAGCTTACTCTATGTAACAACTTACAGACCGTATGCAATGCAGGCAGTTGGACAAGTTGCAAGGTTTCAAGCAACACTAAAGGAATCACATATTATGGCAATAAAGAGGATATTCAGATACCTCAAAGGTACATCGGAGTTTGGATTATGGTATCTAAAAGGGATGGATCTATATCGTGTCACCTACATAGATGCAGATTGGGCAAGTTGCATTGATGATAGAAGAAGTACAAGTGGAGTAGTTTTCTACTTGGGTCAGTGTCTAGTATCATGGTTAAGCAAGAAACAATCATCAATATCTTTGTCTACAACAAAAGAAGAATACATTGCAGTAGCAACGTGTTGTACTGAAGTACTTTGGATGAAGCAAACTTTGTAGGATATACAAGTAAAGTGTGATGAGCCCATTTCAATACTTTGTGACAACACCAACGCCATCAGTCTATCCAAGAATCTAGTGATGCATTATAAGACAAATCAAATTCCGATCAAGTATCACTTTCTACGGGAACATGCTACAGAGAAGAACATCAAACTAGAGTATGTCAGGACAAAAGAGAATATTGCATATATCTTCACCAAACTGCTTGCAAGGGAAACTTTTAAGTATCCGTGACAAAATATTGAAGTAGTTTCTTCCCCACAGTGATTCACACGGCATCAAGCTTAACAGAACAAGGGGAGAGAAACATAAGTCTTGAAAAAGTTCAAGTAAAGAACATTTTGAATGCTTTTCATATACATTAGAAAGTTCCACGAGGAAGCACCATGAAGAGAAAAGGTAGAAGATATAGCAGAGGCTTATAGATAGGGGGAGAAACCCCAAGAGGAGGATTACCCTTTGCCATTGATGTCAAAGGGGGAGAGATAGAGCCATTCATGGAGACAGAGAGAGAGAAGCATGTAGAAAGAGGGATTCATGGTCACAAGGGGAGCATGGGCATAAGTATTTTCATGCCTAAGTGTTGACATCAATTTCAAAGGGGGGGATTGTTGATATTTTGGTTGTCATTGATGTCAAACCTTGAAGAATCCTCGACGGTGTGGTTATGGTACCCGAAGTTGAATGAGGAACATGGACATGCAAGATATAGTAAATTCAAGCAAGACCATCATAGATGGATATTACTTGTCGTGCCATTTTCAGTGATATGTGGAATGCCACGTAGTTCCTCACGATTAGGGAGATATGGCCTTGTGAATTTTGTAAGCCCCAAAAAGTGGTCAAGAAGCCCCTAGTTGGTTACAAGTCCTTATTCCAAGGGTAAATTTTTTGTAACAAGAAAACTATAGAATCCCTAAATTAAGGAGAGGTGTTACCTAACACAAGTATAAATATACCTCAAGGAGTCATTCACAAGTACACTCGCACACTCATTCATTGATTATCTATCTTGAGAACTAGTGATCTTTTGCTAAGGTTGTGATGACATTTTTTGACGTAGCAAAGGAGGGTCGAAGGTGAAAGTCTCGAGGTTACAACAAACCCTAGTTTCTGAGGTATCCATGAGTTGCAGGTCAACATAGCGGAGATGTACATGAGCTATAGTGGAGGAAAGCGCAGATATTTGCGGGTTGTAGAAGAGAAATTTGTGTATCAATAAAAAGATTATAAAAGTTTGAGTAGATGTTGGTACGAGGTCCCTAAATGTCTGAAGGGATTCCACAGGTCAGCATCTCAAAGTTTAAGCTCAACTACAAATGTATTGGTATGGTTGTATACTTGTTTTGATGGTTACTTTTGGTCATGATATGGTGTATGCTTGAGGGATACTTGGTATGGTTCGTTTGGTACTTGGATATGGTATATCTTGGTTGCTTGGTTGAGTGAGGAGCCCTCTTATATTTGGTTCAGTGTATGCCATGGTTCTTATAGTTCATATCTTTGATTTGATTATACATGGTTGAGGCATATTCATGTTGTACGATGGCATATGCATGAAGGACATGCATTGGTTCTTTGAGATACTTCATTGATGATATGGTATAGATCTACATATGGTTGATGGTATGGTATATGGCATAGATTACACATGGTTAAAGCTCTAGTTCACGATTCATTATTCCTTATTGATGTATCTTTGGTTCATTATTGATGCATGAATTTCAACATGTATGCTGGTATACAGTTGATGTATGGTATGGTACAAGTTTAGTTGGTTGATGAGAAGATATAGGTTGATGAGACAGTGATAGAAACATTGACAGTGACAAAGAAAGTGGCAAAGACAAAGCGATAGAGGTAGTGGTAGTGACAGTAGCAGAGTTTGTGATCATGGCAATTGGTCTACACTTATATTTTAGGGCGGAAGGACGGGGTAAGGATAGGTGGTTGTAGCCACCTTCCGGTTGGATCCGGAGAACTCAGGGGGTTGTAGCCTCATTCTAGTTGGAGCCAAAGAATTCAGGGAGTTGTAGCTTCCTTCAGGTTGGATCCTGAGAATAGGGGGTTGGAGCCTCCTTCGAGTTGTAGTTGGAGAATCAGAAAGTTGGTGCTTCCAATGAATGTACTCTTTTGATATATAAGAAAATCATTATGTGGTTTTCTCCCATTTGGGTTTCCACGTAAATTCAGGTGTACTGTGTATCTATTGTGATGTGATGTTATTTATGATTATGTTGTTGATGATATATTGAATGCTAATGATAAATTGTTGAATATTGTTGAAGAATATACTGTGGTTAAAAGTACTAAAATTGCTCATTACTTATTCAACCCCCCTCTCAGTAATCCAACAAGGTAAACATCACCTCCTTATTTTGTGGAGGTTTTCACCTTTGCGGAAGAGGAATCATCAGCTCCCTTTGCTTTATCAACTCTCGTAGACCTGGAATCTTTCTTATAATGCCCAACTTTACCACATTTCCAACATTTCCTCAAAGATTTTCCTGGGGATTTAGTTCTCTCCCCCCCCCAAAGACTTATTTGTATCCCTATATTTGGGACGACCTCTTACAAATAAAGCATACGTGTTATGACTATCCATGCTTTTCCGCCTCATCTCTTCCGATAACAAGGATGAAAACACATCCTTGTACTTCAATGCAGATTGAGTAGTACTACCAATTGCTATAGCCAGATTATCCTATGAGTCTAGAAAAGAACATAACAAAGTAATACACTTATCTTCTTCTACAAGCATAATATTAACAAATCCAAGTTGACTTACTAGAGTATTGAAGGCATTTAGATGATTTTTCACATAATCTCCATCTTCCATCCTAAGATGATACAACTTCTTTCGAAGAAACAACTTGTTTACCATGGACTTTGACTGATACAAATTCCCCAACTTTTCCATAGTTATTTGGCTATATATTCTCCCGACACATTCAATAACATTAAATCATCCAGGCAAAGTCGAATCGTGCTCCTTGCTCTTCTATCCAACTTCTCCCAATCTTCTTGCGACATACCAGTAGATTGAGTACTAGTAGTTTGTGTACCAGTAGTTTGTGTACTAGTAGTTTGTGTACCAGTAGTTTGTGTACCTGTAGGTCGTGGACTAGTAGGTCATGTACCAGGAACCACAATGATCCATTGTTATTTGTCTACAAGAAGGTCCTCCATGTTGAACTTCCATAGCTCAAAGTTTTTACCATTGAATTTCTCAATCTCGATTCTAGAATTGTTCGTCATTCTCTTTCAATGCACAATCACCGCTACAAAGCTCCCATTGAAACTAGGTTTATCATAGACCCAAGATAAACTTGATCTATCAAGACTGAGCCAAACCCTTAGCAACAAAGGCATCCCCCTAAATCCAAAAACGTGCTTTGATACCACATGTAATTTTTAAACTTGTGAAGTAAAGCAATGCATATAGATTCTAAGCAAAACATAAATTAATCAATGGCTCACACATATAGTACACATAGATTTAGGCTGAAAACCCTTAATTGAGAGAAAACCAACCTTCCTTGGTGTTGCACCTCTCAACTCTTCATTGTATTAATTTCACCATTTGTAATACAATATATATATATATGCAACTACCAAAACCCTAATCCCTTAATATAGGATTAATTTTGAAAACCGCTAAAAATAGCAAAAACAATGCTAAAATAGAAAAAAAACGCCAAACACAGTCGTCAAATCGAACACACCCACACACACACATGCAAAGAATATAACACGTACCCAATACTCTTTTTATTGGTTTGTACCAGGTTAGAATTTTTTTTCTACCGAAAAACCATAGAAAGGATGATATCTTAGGCCATAACTCTAGGTTCTAGATCTTTTGTCAAATAACTTATGTCGAAGCTCTTGTGCTTGGATTCTAGTTCATATGCATGCTTGAATCTAAAATTTCCATCTCCATGAGGACCCCATCTTAGAATGTTTGAACCTATGTGTAGAACATTTTCCTACTTTTCAGGTGATCATATAGAATTTTACATGCTTCTACAGTCGACTATATTGACCACCCATCTACAAATATCTAGACCTGATAGGAGTAAGGCTAAGGGCCAATGGTTTTCCTTCTAGTACCAGTGGACAGAGTTTCACCCCAAGGATAGTAGCATATTTCTGGCTTGTAGGAGATGATTTTGGGAAGCTAGTTTATTCTCCTATTGCCATGTGTCATCCCATAAAAGAGCAGATGATCTTGCTTGGATTTTCCATAAGCAATGGTCCTAGATTAAGAATATGTTGTTCTAGGCATTATTCCAAATGAGTAATCTTGAGCATGATCCCTCCATGCAAATAAGGGTTTCCTCAACAATATTTCTAGTATATTTCAACAAATAAGGGTGTCCTCAACAAAATTTGTCTTCCTTTGACATGACCCCCTTATTCTTAAAAGGTTATTTTCACCATGATAGGTTTCAATATATTGGAAATGACTTTGGTAATGATTGTATAAATCATATTGTAGAGGGAGATTGGAAGGAATTTATCGGCAATAGTGGCATTCTAGTATTTAAGAATCAATGTGAGGAAAGTTGAGTTAAATGCCTAAAGAATACAACCTAGATAATTGGGAATCTAGACTCAAGGATTTACCTAAGGCCGTATCCTTTACCATGTAAGTGTCTTCCTTGAAGGAGAATGATCACATCAGATGGATCTTAAGTTTTTTGAATAACTACATACATGTTCACTTGAGGTTCAATTAACACCTAATTGAAGTGATTCCCAAGATGTTTTGCAATGTCTTTATGTTTGTATATCTTTTCCCTTGATCCTGACTCAAGAGAGCTAATTTTGTTGTGGTGTTGAGAAAGTGTTGTCATTGATGTCAAAGTGGTTGTGGGTGTGGAAATGATGTGTCATCGATGTCAAAGTGACTATTGATATGGCAGTATTGATGAGGTGTTAGTGAATTCATTGGTGATGTATGATTGTTAAAGAGTTCTTGAAGCAATATAGTTGTCAGTATTTTTGTCTCCAACATGTTTGTCAACAGAAGTGAGAGAAGGACATGCAAACTCAACACGCGAGGATCTTGCTCCAAATGGAAGTTTACCATTCGTCTTCTTGCAAGCATTCAAAGTAACTCAACTACAAGATTTAGGGATTCCTGTAATAACATGTTGAACTATAGGAAGCAACTCAACTACATGAATTAGGGATTTTTCTAATAGTTGTTGAATTACAAGAAGAAACTCAACTACAGGAATTCGGGATTCCGTTAATAACGTGTTGAACTACAAGAATTCAGGATTCCAACAATAACATGTTGAACTACATGAAGCTACTCAACTACATGAACTCGAGATTCTGGTAATGACATATAAATAGTCTTTTGACGTGGTCAAGAAAAATACTGTGGGTTTATACCATTGTATTGATTTTTCTATGGGCAGCGAAACCATCATAAAACCTACATGAACTAGTACAAATATTTTAGCAAATGGAATAATATGATATGACTGAGGAAATGAACAAAAGAGAGTTAATCTGAGTTAATGCCAATGAGAAGATCAAAGGAGTAAGAGTTGTCAGTGAGAATATTTGTGATAAAAATGTGAAAGTAGCTCTAAAATCGTGCTTTTCTTATCTATAAATTGTTGGTGTGCATTTTTTTTTGCATATCTGGAAATCATAGAAGTCTGAAATGAAGTCTGAAATCACATGTTTACATTTCATTTGGGATTTAAAATCAAACAGGTGTATTTTTGTTGAGTTGTGATGGTGTGGAGGTAAAAATCGTACAGGTATGTGTTGGATGAAATGTTTAAATATATGAAATTGTGTTTCAAGGTTTGTTAGAGGTTCTAGGCATGTGAGACGTTCGTTGGAGGTTTTGATTCAAGCCCTAAATAAAATGTAGAGAAACAAATCAAGGGCATAGTGCAGAAAAGGAATACGACATGTTCAATCAAGGGATGCGATTTGATACAAACTGCAGAAGGGTTTCTGAACCTAAATTGCAATGTGAAAGGTATGTGATTTAGCTATGAATAGATACTATTATTGAACTTCAAAGATGCAAATTCCAATGATTGTAATGAAGTAATTCTACAATGTTGTGAGGTGTGAGGAATGACTCTGTTTTGGGATCCTTGAGGAGTGTGTAAAAAATCTATGTTGTGAGAAGGTTTGAGAGAAAGAATATTTAAATAGTCATATGCAAAGAAGTAGATCTTTTGTGTAAATACAAAAAAAAGTACTTGTATATTATATGCCAATCTAGAAAAACCTTGAGGACTGTGTATATGAATAGCAGCTACATGAATAACAGAGCGGCATGAATGACAACTTCAAGAATAACAGAGCTACATAAATAACAAAGCTGCAGAAATATCATACTAAGGAAATCAGAGTGTTGGAAATCAGACTGCAGTAGATGAGAGTGTTGTAAATCAAACTATAGGAAATCAAAGTGCAGGAAATTAGACTATAGGAAATCAAAGACAAGATTAGAAAGATATTAAGGGGATTGGAGTCTCCTACAAGTGAGTGCTTGCAAAACATCAATAAGGGATTGTTGTATTTTGCAAGTGGGTGCTTGCAAAACAAGAAAAAGAGATTGGTGTCTCCTGCAAGTGGGTGCTTGCAAAACATTAATAGGGGATTGGTGTATCCTGCAAGTGGGCGCTTGCTAAACAGAAAAAGAGGATTTTTGTCTCCTGCAAGTGGGTCCTTGCAAAACATTGGAAGGGGATAGGTGTCCTCATCCTCATAACAGGTTGGTGCCTAGCAAGTTGGTGCTTGGAGACTTTAAGTAGGCACTTAGAGTGAGGATTGGTGTCCTCATGTTCTCAATAGTTTGGAGCCTGTCAAATTGGTGCTTGAAAAATTGTAAGTGGGTGCTTACTACAGGGATTGGTATCCCTCACAGATTGAAGCCTATAAAGAAAGCAACTCTTGATTAATATAAGAAAAAAAAATTGTGGTTTTCACCCTTATTGGGTTTCCATGTAAAATATATGTGTATTGTGTCTTTGTATTATGGTTAATTCTCTGTGTTACTTATGATTGACTATGTGATGACTAGTTAAGGTGGTAAAAAGAAAAAAGTGGTTAAAATATGTGCAATAATGATTCACACCCCCCCCCCTCAGTATTGTTGAATATTCCAACAATTGGTAATAGAGTGAGGTTCCTTCATGAACAATCTAACCACTAGAAGGTGATTCCTTATATCACACATGGATTGGATGTCATTTCATTTGTTTGATGGAACAAACTATGATATATGGAGTATAAGAATGAGGATATATCTACGGGCACTAAGTTATGATATCTGTCACATAGTCGAGAATGGTTACACATCTCCAAAAACCCGACCAAAAGGTGCAACTACAAAGAAGTTACATAAAAAAAATACAAGAGCATTGAATGCAATTTTGAGTGGTTTATCAAAATATAAGGACAAAGTGGGAAAATGTACATCAGCTATAGAACTTTGGGAAAATCATAGTCCACCTCTTGAATCTCATGTCTAAAAATTACATAGGGTGGGCTAGGGCATAAAAAGAAAATCATTGATGATTGGAAAGAAAAACATTGTTCAAAATCCAGGAGAATTTTCCCTAGCAAGCTTGAAGGAAGTCCAGCTGAAAATGAAGAGTAGATTGTTGGAAATTTGTAAGAACAACAATGAAAACACATTGACTAGTTGCCTTTGTGGAAGGAAGTTTATGACAACAATTTTGGAGGATAATGGAATTTTCAAGACAACATCTGTCACAAAAGCTTTATTTTCACATTTTGACCAAAATATTGGTGCAAATATAAAGTCTTTAATGTCCTATTATACAAGATTTATGGAGGATCCTATAACTGATAACATTTAAAAATTATATTATAGATTGATTGGGTTTATGTACAACATTATGGTAACAAGATTTATCATGGAGATAAGTATATGTTGGTAAACATTTTAGGGCAGATCTAAACAAGCAATACAAGAGTCATGTAACAGCATTTGGAACAACATCATGGCTCCAGTCCTAAGGTTGAATCTCTCATGAAAACCTTGTTGGTTACTTAACTCCTCGTTGAGTTCTTATCAATTAGGTAGAGTAGCCTTTAATAACTACAGTGTGAGGTGCTTCCAAAACTCAAAGACCAGCATATGGTACAAACATTTTGATGTTTCCAACAATTAATTCAATCTTGGATACATTGACTAGAAGTTAAAAACAATGGCAACAAAGTGTAACCAACCAAAAGGGGATAATTTAATGCATCAGATTTATCAACAATAGATGAACATTTATTGAACAACAACTTGGACATTTCTTGAACAATAGAAGACCAATGGAAATTTCTTGAACAACAACATGGAAATTTCTCAAACAACAACAGGCCATTCATCTTTTAGTAGCATATGGTGATCAAATGTTGAAGGCAACAAATCCTATCAGTTGTGAGTCACTCAACAAAAAGTATCCATGTTGGCAGGTGATAGTATCCTTCTTAATATCCAATTCCAGTTGAATATGAAGATGTGATTAATATAAATGTTACATTACATGCCTTGCAAGAAGAGGAACATTTTCATCCAAGTGATGGTGGCCATGATGATCATTGAAAGACTGCACAATCTAGCTGAAACAAGTATTATGTGTCATATTTATTTAAGTAAGTCAATAGTTAAATTGCATGAAATGTTTGAAGAACAGGAAGTCAACATTGAGATGCCAGTGTTTACAAAGTCAAGGATAATGTTGTGTACTTGGGATGTTGATAAGAGAATTTTCTAGACAGAGTAAGAAATTCATTATCCTTGAAATAGATGTAAGGCGAAGTTGGTAGCAGATCTTCAAAATGAGAAAATGTTGAAAAATTGAAAGTTGTTATCCTTACCTGTGTTGTTGCTTTTGACTAAGAGTAATGCAATGAGGGAAGCTCTTAAACATGTCATTGATGGAGAATAAGTTAAGATGTTTATGAAGTTTCCATTATCATGATAGGTTGATGAATGTTCTCTTTACAAATGAAATGCAAAAGACAAGGAATAAAGAACAAGACGTTGATGAAAGTTTCATAAAGAAACACAATTAGAGGAGAAGAGTGACCATGAATCAGAGAAGGCTCGGAAATTACAACTAGAAAGGATAATACATTCATAGGGGGAGCTACTTCATAAAACTACAAGAGAAAGCACAGTCTAAGGCTGTGCAACACAACAAAAGGAACTATGCAGAAGAAGATGAAGCACAAAGATAGGGGGATCAATTTCAAAAAGAAAGAGAAGGTAGCACAATCAAAGGGGGAGTATTCCCTGTTTCCAAAAATTGTACATTGTCATGTAGAGCGTCCCTTTTGTCATTGGTGTCAAAGGGGGAGAGTAATAGTAAAACCTTGACATATCAGCAACATAGTACAAAAGTATTTCCAACAAGTGAGCAGTCTAGTAATTTTTTTTGGTTTTACTAAGTTGTCATCAATGAAAAGGGGGGAGATTGTTGAGAAAGCATTGTCATTGATGTCAATGTGGTTGCAGGTGTGATAATGATGTGTCATTGATGTAAAAGTGGTTGTGGGTGTGATAGTGATGTGTCATTGATGTCAAAGTGACTGTTGATATGGCAATATTGATGAGGTGTTATTGAAGTCATTGGTTGATTGATGTATAACTGTTAAAGAGTTCCTGAAGTAGTATAGTTGCCAGTATGTTTGTCTCCAATATGTTTGTCAATAGGAGTGAGAGAAGGACAAGAAAACTCAATGAAATATCCCTGATCCAGCTGATTAGGATATCTACTATGGATCTAGTGTTCTGTCTCATTGATCTGATACACTGGGGGTTTCTGGATGCATTTTATCTTCAGATCTGCTACTTTGGGGGTTTGTGGATGCGTTTTATCTTCAGTTAGATCTCATGGATATTCACTGGAATACAAGAAAATAACATAAAATACCCATGATCAGAAGATGAAGGCAGATATGATGCATGCACAGATAGATCGTCAAAAATGGTGGTTTCGGAGAAGCACGATAACCGCTACAAACTGGAAAACTCGTTTGGAAGGTTATACCCATCAGAATGAGCTGGAAACTGCCCCAATAGAAGCGCCCTCACCTCTAGAATGATATTGGTGACTTTTGGATGACAGATCTGGCCTCTGATGCTCTGGATCTCGTCCCTTGGGGGTCTACGCACCTCCTGGGCTCTCTGGATGCGCCCCAAATGATTCCACCGATGGAATCGATTTCTATAGGACTCAAAACGTTCGCCTTGCCAAATGCAGAACTAGGTCGGAAGGGTTTCCCTAGATCTACTCTGATGCTTCATCTATAACCCCAATTGTCCCTCCAAAAGAGTTGCGCCCTAAATGGCTGAATGATGCGCTCTGAAGGATTCCACCGTTCGAATATGATGGGAAGTGGCTCAATCTATGCACCTTGGTTGGATATCAACTGGGTTGAAAGGAAACTGCAATCTGAGCTCTGATCTCGTGCAACTACACAAACCCTCTATCTGAACTTGTGCCCCCATTGGCTGAGCTGCGCAACACTGATAACTGGATACTTCTGAATAGCGCGATGAAATACGTGGATGGTATCTCCGATGGGCTAGGGTATGTCTCTCAACACCAAAACCGATCAATGGTGGTGGTTTCCTCCAGAAATCCACAAAACAATAGAAGACGAATCTCTTCCTCCTCTAGGAACTCTCAACATCAAATCATAACAATGCATAATGAGGAAT
Organism: Picea engelmannii; assembly: GCA_009831015.1. Taxonomy (NCBI): domain Eukaryota; kingdom Viridiplantae; phylum Streptophyta; class Pinopsida; order Pinales; family Pinaceae; genus Picea; species Picea engelmannii. The sequence continues at coordinate 206,673 of ML784955.1, forward strand.
TAGGTTGAATTCACCATTGACCTCACTTAAGCTAGGCGCTTTTCCTCCTAAGGTGAATAATTAATTAATTAAGTCCCCCTTTAGCACCTTTTTCATTCTAATTCTTCGTTGACTTAGGCTTAAGTGATTTTTCCTATGCTTTTTGGCTTAATTCATCTTTTAGCCACCAAATCACCCTTATTTCTCCCTTTTGTTCCCTATTTGTGCCTGACTATAGTCTACGGGAACACATAGACTACTAAGTCACTCCCTGCTAGCCTACTTTTGGGAATGGGACATCACACTCAACACATGAGGATCTTGCTCCAAGTGGAAGTTTACCATTCGTCTTCCTGCAAGTATTCAAAGCAACTCAACTATAGGAATTAGGGATTTTGGTAATAACATGTTGAACTACATGAATTGGGGAGTTCGATAATAACTATTGAACTATAGGAAGCAACTCAACTACATACTGCAAAAGGGTTTCTAAACCTAAATTGCAATGTTAAATTTATGTGATTTAACTCTAAATAGATACTATTCTTGAACTCGAAATGTGCAAATCCCGATGATTGTAATGAAGTAATTCTGCAATGCTATGAGGTTTGAGGAATGACTTCATTTTGGGAGCCTTGAGAAGTGTGTAAAACATCTATGATGTGAGAAGGTTTGAGAGCATGAAGATTTAAATATCCATATGCGGAGAAGCAGATCTTTTGTGTAAATACAAAACAAAGTTCCTATATATTATATGTCAATCAAGAAAACCCTTGAGGACTGTGTACAAGAATAGAAACTACAGGAATAACAGAGCTACATGAATGACAACTTCAGGAATAACAACTACATGAATAACAACTATAGGAATAACATAGCTACATGAATAAAAATTATAGGAATAACAGAGCTACAAGAATATCAGACTAAGGAGATCAGACTGCAGTAGATCATACTGTTGCAAATCAGACTGTAGGAAATCAAACTGCAAGAAATCAGAGTGTTGGATATCAGAGATAAGATTATAAATATATTAAGGGGATTGGATTCTCCTGCAAGTGGGTGCTTGCAAAAAAATAATAGGGGATTGGTGTCTCATGCAAGTGGGTGCTTGCAAAATATTAATGGAGCATTGGTATCTCCTACAAGTGGGTGCCTGCAAAACATAAAAAAGGGATTGGTGTCTCCTGGAAGTGGGTGCTTGCAAAACATTGAAAGGGGATAGGTGTCCTCATCCTCATAACAAGTTGGTGTCTTGAAAGTTGGTGCTTCTAGATTGTAAGTGGGTGCTTACATTGAGGATTGGTGTCCTCATGTTCTCAACAGGTTGGAGTCTGTCAAGTTGGTCCTTGAAAAATTGTAAGTGGGTTCTTATTGCAGGGATTGGTGTCCCTCACAGGTTGAAGCCTGTAAAGAAAGAAACTCTTGATTAATATAAGAAAATATTTCCATGGTTTTCTCCCTTATTGGGTTTCCAAGTAAAATATTTGTGTATCGTGTCTTTATGTTATGGTTAATTCTCTGCATACTTACAATTGACTATGTGATGACTTGTTAAGGTGGTAAAAAGAAAAAGTGATTAAAATCTATACAATATTGATTTACCACCCCTCCTCTCAGTATTGTTGAATATTCCAACATGTGGTTCATTCTATTTATCATGGAGTTATGGAAGAATATAATGTTCTTGTCTCCTTCTTTGAGCCACCAAATTCTAGATTTTTGTTTCCATAGGATTTCTTCTTGCTTTTCCCCAATATTGATTTCCTTATGGAGATAATTTTCTTGGATTGCATGTTCCTCTTATATGCCCTCTTGAATTATTATAGCTTGAAGTTTTTCCATGCCCTTTTGTAGTTGAGTTTGAGCCTAAAATATGTTGCCAAAAAACTATTTACTCCATACTATGATGTTTTGCTTGAATCGCTTCATTTTTGTTGAAATTGGTACATCCTTGATCTCTGAGGAGATCCCTCTTCATTCCACCATGTTCATATATTATGCATGATGTCTGGATGTTGAAGCCAAAACTTTTCAAATCTAAATGACTTTGATTTGGAATGAAGGAGTTGTCCCATGTAAGGCTTATTGGCTAGTGATCTAAACCTGAGAAAGGGTAGGATTCATACCAAAATGGAAATGTTCCTTTTAAGGAGAGATTTTGAAACCAAAAATTGATCAAACCTCACTGCAATCAGGTGGATCCCCCCCTTTTGTTATTCTATGTGTGGCACCCATTTCCTGTTTGGATATACACCAATCACAGTTTCTCAATGATTTCCTTTAAGACTAAGATATCAACGTGTTTTGTTGCCCTCCCCTCTTCTCTTGTAAGGATGTGATCATGTTGAAATCCCCTCCAAGAATCCAGGGTTGCTCCTACATGATTACGCATAAAGCCTGTATGGATTCAAGGATTGGATTTTTGAGTGTTGGATATGGGCCATAAGCATTGGTGATTGTTGGTTCTTAGCTGAACGGCTTCTCTCTATTGTTGGAAGGTTTACAATTGGGAGTAAGCTTGTCATTGATGGTAAGAAAAGTGATTCCAAAGATCAGCGATGGCAAAGAAAAGTGATGGCAAGAACAATGAAATCACGAAGTGACAAAATCGCAAGGTGGACAAAATTGCAAAGCAGTGAAATCGCGAAGGTGAACGAAATCGCGAAGCAGCGAAATAGCGAGAAGATTTGGGCCGTAGGATCTAGGGTATCTACGAAGGCTCCATATCCATTAGATATGGTGAAGATGCAAGGCGGATAAGTCCAAGAGTCATCCAACTCCCCAAAACTATGAAGGAATCTTGGTCGTCCATCGGGGATAGTCATAGACTGTTGACCAAGAAGGACGCGTGGCAGAAGATCAGAGCATGTCAAAGCTCCATCTCGGAGTTTCGCATATCGCGACTTGGAGTGATGAGAACCTCCATCACAAGAATCGCGAGATACGAACTCACGATAAGATCTGGACCATCAGATCACCAAGGGTTATGGACCGTTGATCTAAGCTCCATCCCGGAGCTTCGCCTATCGCGACTTGGAGTGAAAAGAACTTCTATCGAAGGAACAACGAGATGTGAATTCACGATGATATATGGACCGTCGATTCATCGATATTGTGGACCGTCGATCAGGGTCGATGAAGATCATAAGTTCGCAGCGCCTTTTAGTGCAGCCTGTGGTCACCACGTGTGGTCACATGGAGGAAGGACCTAGTACAGATAAGCTCTGCCTCAGAATTTCAGTGATCGCGTCTGGGAATGTTGAGACACTGGATCATACGAATGCCGAAATATCGAAAAGGTGAATTGTCGGTGTAACCAGAGGTCACCGCCTGTGGTCATGTAGAGGAGGGAGCTAGAGCAGCCAAACTCCCTTTCGGAACTCGCGACATGGAGACTCAAGATGTCTCATCGCAGAATCTCTGAATTGTGAAAGTGTGAAACGGGTAAATAACGCAAGAACTCATCAAAGTTAATCCAATGATGGAGGTGAACATGAGCATGATCGAAGGGCTACTGTTGCACGACACAGTGAAACTGCCAGAAACCAGTGATGAGTTCTACCAGAGGACTCGAAGACACTTCAAGGTGATTGACAGAGGAGGTGAAGAGTCTCAAGGGATCGGGAAGTAGAACAAAGATTGTTCGTGGAGGCGATTGACAGATGGATGAGCATTGAAGTCTGTAACTAAAACAAAAGGCATAAGCTCGACTGTGCCAGAGAAGACAAGGAGTCTCAACTTACAGAGAGGTTGAGAAATCTTAGCAGAACACCCAGTGATGTTGGATGCATGGTGAGAACCACCAGAGGAGTTGAAGAGTTACATGGAATCTGCTAGTGGAATGAAGACGATTCGTGGAGGAAATTGACAGGTGGATGAGGGTTGGAGCTCGTAACTGAAACAGAAAGAATGAGCTCAACTGTCACATAGAAGACGAAGAGTCTCAACTCCCAAAGAGGCTAAGGAATCTCAGCATAACATACAGTGATGTTGAACGAGTGGAAAAGTGGCCAGAGAAGCTGAAGAATCACGATGATGATCAGACAGAGCACTCAAGCTGTGGAAGATAACGGTGTGGTGTGAGTATGCAGAGGGATTGTGCGCATTGCATGCACAAGGTGCACAAAAGCTATATATACACCGTATAGAGAAGAGACAGGGTTGTTGTTGTTGTTGGAAGTGGTTGCGGTTGTTGTTGTTGAAGGTAATTCATGCGTGAAAGAGGAAAGTGCAGCAGCTGAATTGAACAGAAAAGGAACTATGCAGTGAATGGACATGGCGCACAGAGCATAAAAGGTAGAAGAACAAATAGCGCAAGTTATGTGTGCAGGAAGGCAGTGAGGCAGACGGAGCAACGAAATGCAACAGAACAGTGATGAGTCTGGTAAGCCATTGTTGAACATTATATCACTGTAATGAGTTTTAGTAGCAAAGATTCATAATCAGGGTGGTTGGGAGGTGCTAGGGAGGACTGGTGTCCTCAGAGGTTCAAGTGGGGGCTTGAACACAGGGAGTTGGTGCTTCCTTCTAGTTGGTGCTAGAGAAACCAGGGAGTTGGTGCTTCCTTCTAGTTGGTGCTAGAGAAACCAGGGAGTTGGTGCTTCCTTCTAGTTGGAGCTAGAGAAACCAAGGAGTTGGTGCTTCCTTCTAGTGGGTGCTAGAGAAAAACAGAGAGTTGGTGCTCTCAACAAGTTGCAGCTTGCAAAAAAGAGGTTGTAGCCTCACAATGAGTTGGTGCTCAAATGTATGATAATGTAAAGAATGTAAATAATACTTATCATAAAAAGAAGAAGAGGTTTTTACCCTGTATGGGTTTCCTTGGGAAATTTCTATCTCTGTGTTTCTCATATATGCAACTGAAGTTGAATGTGCCATTTTTCATTTCCCTGCATTATTGTGATCATCATTGAGTGCCTTGTAAATATTTTAAAAGAAGCATAATTGTTTAAGCACGGTGACAACTGATTCACCCCCCCCCCCCCC
>ML784955.1:246556-269006 GCA_009831015.1 Picea engelmannii
CATTGGTGTATTGTGTATGTGTGTGATTGTTTATTTATTACTGCTCATTATTGGATAATAATTCTACATTGATATAACATTTGAAGAAAAAGGATTATAATTATGTTATTACTGATTCACCCCCCCTCTCAGTAATCCAACAACACGTACCTTTGTAAAATGCTATATGTGCCCATTTTATATAGATGTCATGCGATCAGTTGATAGTCAGCCGCACGAACTACCAGGTTCTTCTTCTGCGCGGTGGTATAATCTTGCGGTGCGGTACTGCTCAAGTATTGGATGATCTCTGCGAAGTAGTCATCAGCAAGATGTACGAAAAATAGCTATGCATCTGGAAAGTTGTCTTATAAGTTCATGGATTCTTCTCCATTTGTGACCCATGATAGGTGGTCAGGTCCTGCATTTAGTTTTCCTAGTTTAACGATTACTTCGAAGTCAAATTCCTGAAATAACAGTAACCATTGACATATTCTCCCCCCCAACATTGGCTTGTTGACTAGGTATTTTAGGGCTGAGTGATCTATAAACATCTTAAAATGCTTTCCCAATAGGTAGTGTCTGAACTTCTGAAGTGCGTAAACCATAGCTAGGCCTTCTCTTTCCGTTGTGTTATAGTTTTGTTCCGAATCGGATAGTTTTCTTCTTGCGAATGTTATCGGGTGATCCAAGTCTCATGCTCTTGGTTGTGCCAAGATAGCTCCAAGTGTTATCGCTGATGCATCTACATGCACATGGAATGTCTTTCCTCAATCCAGAAATACTAATATCGATGGAATGACCATCTTCTTCTTCAGGGTATCCAGATCGTGTTGACACTCGTCGTTCCATTGGTACTTGGTATCCTTCCTTAGCAGTTTTTCCATTGGTGCTGTGATCTGTGCATATCCTTTGATGAATTTTCGATAGTATCCTGTGTGTCCTAACGTTGCTCGTAGCCGACGGACTGTTTTTGGCGCTGGTAAATTAACAATGACTGCAATCTTTGCCAGATCAACCAATAGCCCTTGTTTTCATACTATATGGCCCAATAGTATCCCAAGCGGTGTTCCAAATATACATTTCTTTATGTTTAGTGATATCTGACACTGTCTGCATCGTTCTAGCATCAAGCGTAAAACTTCCACATGGTTTTTCAAAAGACTATATACTATCCAGTCGTCCAGGTATACTTCGAGAAACTGATGGATGAATTCTTTAAATGCTGCGATAACCACTCTAGAGAATATTGTTGGTGCATTCTTCAGTCCAAATGGCATGACTGTATATTGATAAGATCCCCATTCTATCACGAACATGGTCTTGTATCTGTCCTCTTATGCTATCTTAATCTGATGGTAGCCTAAGAATCCATCAGTGAGTGAGTAAGCTTCGTGTCCCCCGACATTCTCTAACACTTCATCCGTGAACGATGCAGGGAATGGGTCGTGTAGGCATGCATCGTTCAATTTCCTCAAATTGACGCATATCCTAATCCATCTGCCTTGTTTCTTGTCATGTACGACCATCGAGCTTATCCATTCTGATTACTCTACTGGTTCGATTATGCCGGCTTCAAGCATCTGGTCGATCTCCTCTTTAACTTTATGTTTATATATGGGATTTAGTCTATATGGTCGTTGTCCAATCGGTCTCGCTTCGACCTTGAGATGTATCTTCATCTCTCCTAGTTCTCCTGCTATACCCTTCATCTCTGTAAATGTGGTAGGAAATAAGTCGTTGTACTCACGCAACAAGTCTGTAATGCTTTCTACTGTTGGCTCATCCTAGTAGTCTTCAATGTTGGCCATTTTGGGATGTTCAGTTGTTCCGATGTTAACTTTATTTACCTTGATTGGTGTGGAAGTAACTTCAGATTCTATAGGTGGTCCCTTCACATCTCTTTCACCTTCTACTTCTTCAATCTGAATGTCACGCGGGTCATCTTCGTCTGGTATTTCCTTCTGTACCTAGCAACATGACAGTAGTTCCTTGACTGTCTGCTTATTTCGTTGTTGCTCTTCAGTAATAATTTATGTTTCTGGTTCTTCAATGAATATGACTCCTATGATCTGTTTCAGGGCTGCATCTATGTTGGGGTTCTCATGCTCGAATGAGAAAGTGATGGTAAAGTTCTGTTGAAATGTCGCCCATGTTGTAGTTCCTTTACGCAGTTCCTGATCTGTATACCAGTTCGTTGGTATGCCTTCTAATGTGTGAATAAAGTGGTGAGGCCATTCCTCTGGTGGGGTCATTTTCCACAATGTTTCGCATTCCTCCAAGTGCTTTGTTGGTATCCCTAGGCCTTCATATCTCCGTTGTTTGTTGTTTGTTGTTTTTTTGTTCTGCGTCGAACCTTATGCGCAGTAACCTCTTACATTGGTACCCGTTTGTGATAGTCTCTTTGTGTGCACCCCACCATATCACAAGTGTGACCCTGAGTGCTAAATCCAATGCTAGTAGCCTCTGGTTCTCTGGTACTTCGTCTTCACATTGTGTCAAGAATGTTTCCAACTCATTCAGTCCGTGGAAACTGGGTGGTTCTTTGAGTTCCGTACCTATCCACCGTACTGCACGATCTATTCTTTCACATCTTCTCGTTGATACTTCGTGTAGTCTTTGCTGTCAGTTCTCTAATCCAATGTCTGAATCTGTTGTGCATAAAGTAATATTGCGCCAACTGAGTACCTCGTCTGTAGTTGGGTTTACATAATCCTCCTTGCATGAAGTTATTCTGTAAAAATGGTCGATTTCCTCTAAGTCCAGGCAAGTGGGTTCTATGAACCTCTCCCCTTCTGATGGATCTAGTGGTGTTATGACCTTGTAATCTCCGGATTCAAATGTCATTTTCCTGGTCTTCAAGTTAATGATGGTCTGGTTATCAAATGCTCAATCGAGACCGAGTAGTGTCAGGTACGGTGTTGTTCCATCCACTATTTCGATGACTTCAAAATCTACTTTAGTGTGCACACCATCAAGATCTATTGTTACTCCTTTCAGTCTCCCGATTGGTAGGACCCTATGTTGGTTTGCTAGTTTTAGTTGGACATTTGAATATCCCAATGTTGGCTCTCCCATGCATTGCCAGGTTTTCTTGGGTAGCACATTCACTTTGGATCCTAGGTCCATTATGATATCTCCCATATTGAAATCCCCAATGTTAGCATTCAATCTAAATTCCCTACTTGTTCTTCTTCTTGTGTGTAGATGATTGACAATTTTCGGTTCTAGCTTTTGTTTTGTCTCGTTGCTACATTTCTCTAGGATATTTTGCAATATTTTCACATATGAAGAATCACATAACATTTTGATGCATGACTGTAAAAAGTCTTGGATAGTACTTACTTGTGCCTTAGGTGGCATTCCTTTGGTATGATCCAATGATGGCGGCATTTTGTATTCTGGGGCTTCATGGGTTGGTTGCGTAGTGGAAGTCGACGTTGTGTCCATCTTCTGAAATTCTTGTCTGGCTTCCTTAAAAGTCTCCTTTTCTTTGGGTGCATCGAACTGCTTCCTTGGTTCGGTGTTATTCTTTACCCACTTGTTCTATGCAGATTCTTATCGGACTGTGTTGTCCCCTGTCTTCATTCCTCCACGGGTGACTATGTTGATGTTTCGTCCATCCTCCCTTGCTTCGGTTGAAATCCATTGAACATTTTGATTGTTTTGGTTCCTCTTTTCCTGGATCTTTACTAATAATGTTGAGCATTGCTCTGTGTCGTGGTCTGATGCGCGACAGTACATACAAGTTGTTGGCGGCAGTGGGCATTCCCGTGCATAATGTCCTGGTTGTTGACAAATGTGACATGTGACTGGTCCTCTGCCACATCCGAAACCTCCTCTGGCTCGTCCTCCTCCTCAATATCTTGCTCGGTCCCCTCTCAGCGCGTTGTACTATGGTGCCTGATTATACTGCACGGTATTATACGGGGGTTGTGTCGGGTTGTACTGCGGTTGTGCGTTGTTGTATGGTTGTTACACAGTGTTGTACTGTTGTTGCGCAGGGTTATAAGGAGCTGGGGCTTGATTGAACTGTGGCGCTACTTGCCTAGTCATCATTTCGGCCTGTACCCTGTAGGCGTCTGATGTTCTCTCCCACATCAACTCCATGGTTTTGCAATCTTTGTCATCGTGGCCTACTGACTTACAAAAGGTGCAGTAAGAATTCTTTGGAACTGTTTGGTACTTCTGCATCATCGTGCAGTGATGGGGGTCGTGACCTAGTTTCTTGCATATCTCGCACCATAATCCTCCCTGTGGTAGCGGGTTTGGCATGCCTGTTTCCATATACCACGCGAATGTTGGACATTCGTTCTTATGGTGTCCTTTCGTCTTGCATGTGGTGCACCAAACAACTTCTCATTTGTCCTTGTTCTTGTTCTAATTCAATTGAAATTCTTCAAATCCTCCTTCAATTCTTCAATAGTTGGGTCCATCTGCTGGTACTGGTTCTCTTCCAGCTACAAGGTTGCCTGTAGAGCCTTGGCCTGAGTCTGAAAATGCTGCTTTCGTAAGGGATATTTTAGGTGTGGGAGTAGTGCGTTGACAAACAGATGTCGATGCTACATCTCAGTCATAAGGTATTTTAGCTTCCCCTTCAATCACTTGAATCTATGGTCGATCTCTCATACAGTCTCTCCTGGTTTCTGTCTGATCTCGATCATTTTTTTCATGTACTGATCCTCTGAGCTCGACTTCTGGAACTCATTAATCAGTAGCATCTTAATGTCTTTCAGTGTCCTCGTCATCCCAGGGGCATTGTTCGTGTCTAAACTCATGTACCAGTCTAGTACGCGGTCTCTCAGCGTGATCGCTAGCTACACAAGTTTGGTATCTTTATCCGTGATCTATTTTTCCTCCCAGATATTTGCACAAATGAACAAATGCTTCTCAGGGTCCTCTACTGCTTCTCCTCAGAAATCTGGTAATCGGATCGCAGGGTCGTGGCCTACCATTCTAAACATTGAATTGCGACCTTTGCCGCGCGATGTAGATACTTGATTAGTGTTGCCTCAATTGGCTCCTCCAGTTGTTGCTCCTGCAGTAGATGTACTTCTTGCTATCAGACTTCCTCCGAACTTCGGTTGTCTAAACGATGGTGTTCTCTTTGGTGTATTGGTCGCACATGGGTTTATGGGTTCCACACTGACATTAATATGGAAAGGATGGCTATCTTCTCCTCCTATTCTTGGGCCTCTTGTTTTCCTCTCATAGGTTGCGCGCAGGATTTCCTCAATCTGCTCCACAGCCCAAAGATCCTCTACCTCTTCTTCATCGCTTGCCAAGCCCTCCCTCGCGGATACGACTCTTTTCTTGGTATTCACCTTATATTGGTAGGGTACTCCGCTACGCGTCGTTCTTGGTGACGCTAAGATCCACTTAAGCTGGTCGTCATCCATCAATATCGGGTCCAAGAATTCCTCATCCTTCTTGCCTTTAGCCTCACCTTCGTCCATTTATCCTTCCTCTGTTAGTGCTTCCCCCCTTCCCCCATGCACGCAGGGAAGTCTAGTTGTCTGCTTCCATTGTCATTACACCTTTGTTATAGAGCAGTATTTTAATAGAAGTATACAGGGATTGAATGTACCTTTCGTGGGGTCCACGTAGAAATTCCTGCTCTGTCGCGTTGTATGACTTCGTTGTGTCAACTGCAAACTCTGTGATGAAGCCTGCCACGATACTATCAAGCCAAAAGTCGACTGCATGGGTGAATTTGTTGTTCACTTGTTGTAACTGCTCAATCTGTACTGGGGTCCAATCTAGCTGTCGGATCTGGTTCGTTGCATGGTTATCATTCAACCTTAATATCCATTCCTGCAGTAGGTGGGGAAAATCACAGAAAAATACTTCATGTAAATCAATAAACATGTATTTATCCAGATATTTGTGAGGTGTGAGGCTAGGGTTTCTATTATCCTTCTGGGCAAACTCTAGTTCTTTAGTTCGCAACCAACCTTCAATTTCTGCTTTCGTGGGGTTCCACAGTGTCAACATTCCCTTCTAGTGGCTCAACGGTCTTCTAGGTTCGCTCATTATGTTCTCATGCATTCTATCTCATCTACTCAGTCCTCTCTTGTTCCTCTTACAACGACAACATAATCATTTGTTGGTTCTTAGCTGAACGACTTCTCTCTAATACCTGCGTTGTAGACCCAGGGTTCATGTCTATAAGGGTACCAACAAAGCCTAAAACTATCGGCCATTCTGGTAAACCATAAGGCAACACAGTACACAGAGTGCACTGCGTAGTCTCACCCGAGATAGCTTTAAATGGGTGGTTGTAATACTCAAGTGTTTATAGCCTAGGATTGAGTATGAGATAGGGGATCTACAATCTGAGCCATTAATTGTGATTTATATTACGCCCTACTATTTTTCCGTTTACTACTTTAACTTCGTGGCCTCTGTTCTTGATCACTCAACAACAATTACTCAACAATATAATAACTCATTCATTCATTCATTTCACACAGCATCTAACTAATAAAAGTATGACAAATACATGCATGCATTCATCACATTACATAGGTATTACCGTGGTTCACCCCTTCCTGGGCTATGTCCACAAAGATTTGGCTCTTGGCTCTCTTATTATGGCAGTTCTGCAATTCTCGCACCTCACTCTTACAACTCTCCTCAGATGGGTAAGATCTCTGTGAGGTGAACTAGATCGCACCAGGCTCCACATCCTACAATCTAATGCTCGAAATCTACCTCCTCTCTTCCTCTTAGCTCAATTTCTTACAAAAATAGTTCTCTCATCAAAACAGTACATCAGATAATCAGACTCTACATAGGTACAAAACCAAACTTCTTCCGAACCTCTCTATGATACTTGCATATATATATATATATATATATATATATATATATATATATATATATATATATATATATATATATATTGGACTCTTCAACCATTTACACAAAAAACCTTACAAAAACCCTAACAACTACTGTCATTGGGTCTTCCTTCTTTGCATGCATGTGTTTGCTTCCTTCCAGTTGTCGCCTCCTTCTTGCATGCGCACGTGCTGTGCTTCTTGCTAGTTGTCGCTTTCCTCTTGCACACTTTCTTTCCCACGATTGCTCTTCCAGTTGTCATTCTTCTTTGTGCATGCTTTCTTCCCCACTTCGACCTGCTGCCAACAGTGATGAACCCCTGGTCATGAGATCCAATAAATTTATAGTTTGTCGAGATGAATCTAACTATTTCCAGTTTATTCTCAAGAGTAACTTAACTTGGATACCAAAGTATAGCTAGACCACCTGCAAATCCATTAGCATTCATTGTTGAGATCTCACTTCCTTTCCAACGTTTTTTAGCTATGATGATCATGTTGTCTCAGTCACACTTAGTCTCTTGAAACATAACTATACCTAGTTTTTCCCTTGCAATTTTCTTCTTAAGCAAGTGATGTTTGCTAGGGGCATTAGGTCATCTTAAATTCTAGCAGAAGACTTTCAACATAAACTTTTGGTTGGGAAGAAAAGCACTTCTCCAAAATCCCTATGGCTTGGCTTGAATCTACTAGTATAGCTCCAGTTTCCTCGGACTTTTGTTTTTTTGTTTTTCGTCCTCGTTTCTTCTTGTATGAGGTCAATTTTATTGGGGATTTAAGGAGTTTACTTCGAATGTCCAATCCTCCCTTGTGATTGTGAGATGTCCTTACTATCTTCATTTTACCTTTTATTAAATCTCTTTGGAGTTGTTGAAGCCTAGTTTCTAGAAGATTGGTGAGGTATGGTTCTCCATGCTTAGCTATTAAAGTTGGGAGGTTGATCTCCAACTCTTCTATGTCCATATTATGTTGTAAATTGTCCTCCTCTGAGTCTTGGTAGTTTTATTCCTCTTGGCCATATCTTGATCCTTTTTTTTCATCATTGTTACCTATCTCGATGCCCATGAATTTACCTGTAACTGTATGGTCCTTCATGTATTGAATATAATTACCAATATTAGGGGATGTGACTTCATACCTCGAGTTTTCATTGGTTTTGGCTAAGCATACATTCTGAAGCTTGTTGTCTTTCCATTTTTCTCTTCTATCCCTTTCATTGTATCCTTTCCTTCCCTGCCTATTTCAATTGTTGGTTGACTCAATTTTGCTCAACTTGTCACTGCCTCTTTAAAAGAGCAGTTGTCTGGTCTTGGTTGTGAAGGCGTTGCCATTTTGTGAGTTCTAGATCTACCACCACTAGCAACAGAGCTATGTACACAATCTTAACCCACATTATTACCTAACCCTAGCTTTAGGGACACACACACACACACACACACACACACACACACACACACACATACATTTGACTAAAATTGTGATGAATTTGTATTAAAGGAGGTTGCATGCACACTATTCAACATAATAATACAAAAATTAAGTAGTTGTCCAATGCCCAGTAGTTCAAAACTATCCAAAGTTCAAAGAAACTGACTTCAATGAGCTTTGTTCTTTCCTTTGCAGAGGAATTTCTCAAAAAATTACTTGTATAATTCTTATAAATTGATTTACAAAACATTTTAAAAAAACTTGAAATTAAACAAGGTCATGCTCATTGTCAGCTTCCATAGATCCTATAAATTGATTTACAAAACATTTAGAAAAAACTAAAATTAAACAAAGTCATGCTCATTGTGAGCTTCCTGTGGATCCTCTGGAGGTGGCTTGAATTCCATAAGTGCTTGTTGGATTGAATCTTCCTTTTGTGCTTCTTCATGTGCTAGACTAATTGACATTTTATGATATGAAACTACATAGTGAGAATTTCTTGCTAGCCATATTACTATACGATGACGCATATTGCATTCTTTGTCTAGCATTTCAATTTGCCTCTTTTACTAGATTACAATTTCCAAGATTTTTGCATGCTCATTGTTCTAAGTTTCTTCCTGAGAGGCAATCATATTTGTTACATTGGCTAGGTTTGACTTATTATCTATGATAAGGCTTTGTGCCTTTGTAATGCTTGACAAATATCCATGACCTTGCAAAAGGGGCATTTCCATGGGTGAGTATGCTCCTCCATAATCAGAAGGGCCATGATTCAACAAGACATGGGTCAAATACTTCCTAGAAAAAACTTGAAGCTCTAACCCATGACCAAAGAGAACCACCTTAAACCATGAATAAAAGATGGATAGACAACAAACCAAGAGCCTAGATTCCATATTGATTTCCAAAAGCCTACAGAGTTCAATAATTTCTCATGTCAAAAATGAATTGCTCGAAGTGGAGGGTTTTCAAATAGGCTGATAATGATCCCAATTCCATCTACCACGATATCCACTACATGCATATAAGGCTACTCTGCTACCAATCTACATATATGTGGGTGTACCAAGAGTACCTTGAACATAAAATCCAATCCTTTCCTCGTTAATGCACTCCACCACTTGGCATATGAATGGATTTTCATTGATGACTTTGGGTTGGTTGTAATAATGTTACATGGGATTGTTGAAACCATAATCCCATTTTTTATTCTCGACGATCCTTCCGCCAAACAAGAGGCCTCATTAGCCAACACATTAGCTTGGTGGTTTTGTGCCCTCAACACATGATAATAGTTGACCAATTCAAGCCTTTTTTCCTCTTTGTGAATTCTTACAATGAGCCTTACCAAGGTGGATTCTAAAGGAGAAGTTGAATTACACACATTCCTTATTACACTTGTAGAGTCTCCTATGTCGATCAGACCCCTAGTCCATCCTAAATCAATAATCCTAAGACGTTGATAAATAGTTAATGTGTCGGCTTGATTACTGGTTGCCTCACCTAGACCCCATTCATATCTTATTTCAAGTTGTCCATTGAGATCAAGGATGACTCCCCCACACTCGCCACCCCTTGACCCTTGATATTTTAAGCAGTGAAATACTTACACTTAAATTTTCCTCATTGCTCACTAAATCGACATGAGATGAATCTATCCTAATTTACCATGAAATCATTTAATGATATATGAAGGTTACTTTTGCTTTTGAAAGTGAGAATAAGACACTTTGCATGATTATAAACATGATATTACACATTCAAATGCATACATGTGAGCATGGCAGAGGAAGAGTTGAAGCATTAGAACCAACTTGCACTTATCTGCATGCCTTGTATGAATAAATAGACAATTACAAGTAAAGACACTTTACTAATTGGAAATATACTAGGAGGTGATAGTTGGTGCTCTATCTGCCTTATTACTTGCAAACCTTATAAGATTATCCATATCTCTTTATTTAATACATCTACCCATACATAACATCAAACATAATTACTCTAACACTCCCACTTAACATTGCCCTATAAAACACCAAGATACAATTTTCATATTAGTCTTTTGTTAATGATTTGTTGATGATATATTCTCACTGATCATTTGAAGGGAAATATTCCAATTTAATTTGCTCAACTCAAGCTTGTTCTTTGAAAAAGTGACAATCTATCTCAATGTTCTTGGTTCTCTCATGGAAAATTGGATTCTTCACCGTCTTCAACACATTATGATTATCACATCATAACACTATATGACCTATTTGTTTGCAATGAATATCTTCTAAAACTTTGTGTAGCCAAATCAATTCTCGTACCTCTGTTGATGTCGCTTTGTACTCAACCTCTAGACAAGAAAATGCTATTGTATGTTGTCATAGGGGCTTAGTTGGTGGGGTTGTTGCACTTGTTTGCATTGCTTTAATACCATGAAAGTGGGAATAAGACACTTTACATAAATATAGGCATGATATTACACTTTCAAACACATACATGTAGAGATGGCATATGAGGAGCCAAAACATTAGAACCAACTTACACTTATATGTAGTCCTTTAATGCATATAAATAGAGAATTACAATCAAATATATTTCACTAAATGACAAAATACCAAGTGGTGATAGTCTGTGCACCTTCTTCCTTTTTACTTGCAAACTCTAAAACATGCCATGTCTACAAGATTATCCATACCTTATTTATTTAATACACCTACCAATACATAAAATCAAACATCAATACTCTAACAACTCTTTCTTTGGGGAGAACATTAAATTCATCATTTAAAGAAAAACAAATAGCAAGACCATGGTTAAGCCCATTCAAGACAAAGTTACACTAGGGTGAATTACTTTCTTGGCAAGTCTTGGCTACTAGGTGTAAGCCCCAGAGGCGATGATTGTCATTATTACCACACAATCTAGCACCTTAGTTCAAAGCCTTCACAAGGCACCAAGACTAGTGGAACATTGGAAGATGTCACCTAGGCAACAACGTCCTTCTCTTTAGTGAAGGAGTAAATCCAACACAAGGGAGGTTTCCTTGGTAGCCTCTAAGATTTTGTAGGCAACACATAATCAAGTCTAAGGCCTCCCAAGTAGCTACTCAATCTACCACCAATAAAATAATATAGACAAGGTAAGGATAAGGTGGTAAGATAGTGCAATTTCCCAATTTGAATAGATGAGGATCTAGGTCAATTTATAAGGTTTTCCAAGTCAATTTTAGGTTCAAGAGGATCCCCAAACACTACAAAAGAAGAAAAAGATAAAGGCTATTGTAAAGCTTGAAATAAAGATATTGAATTACAACACAAATACAAGTTATTACAACAACAATAAAACTAGCCCTTGAACAAGAAATAAATCAATGAAGAAAGAGGGCTAAACAATGAATTAAACTAGGGTTTTATTTATCAACAAAATCTAAAATTTAAAGATGCATATAATAGCCTTAAAGCCTTAGACGTCTAGCCCTAGAAGGCTGAAATAACAAATCAACAATGCAATTCAGGGTTTAAAGATGATATTTAAGTCAATAATATGCATGAAAGTCAAAATTTCATAGTCCTTTATGGCTGAAAATTAACATTTGTTGTTATAAAACCCTAATCTAACCCTTAAACAATGAAAACAAAATAAAATTCAAAATTTAATGATTGACTGTTGGGAGAATGACTAATACCTACTATATTATTGGGCATATAGGGTCAATTAAGGATTTCTTTGAAGATATGTGAGTGGATCTAGAGTGATATCTAGGGTTGTTCACTACTAACCCTAGAAGATCCTCCTAGTATATCACTAGATCTTCAAAGACAATTCAAGGGAAGGTTCTTCACTAGTAACCTTCCAAGAGTTTTAACAAGAAGGGTTTGTTCAAGAAAGACCCAAGAGAATGCACAACCAACACTAGAGAAGCAACAATACACTTACATTCATTCATAAACAAAACCACAAGATAACAGGAGACCGCTTACTCAAGAAATCTTTCATCCATCAAAACCCTAGCAATGGACATCCATGAAATAGCAAAGGCATCCACAAAGCATCCACTCCAAAAAGTCGTTTAGCCATCCATTACATTTTGTATAAGATAGAAAGTAGTAGTAGACAAGTAGTGATGAATCTCCACTATTAGTAATGATTTGCAAGTGAGAAGTGCTTCTCTTATTTATATGAGAGATCAAACACCCTTCTCATTTAACAGAAGCCCTAAAAACATAAAATAACACATTTATCTCTCACAAACCATAGAGATAAGGCAACAAGACATAAAATATACATAATATATGGGTGGATAGGTCACCAAGACCCCCAATGATGCCTCCAAGATGAAGTAAAATAGCTCAAAAGTCAAATCATCCATCATAAATAAGTGCTCAACCTCACACGTGTGGCATGAATAAGTGGATGACTCACTCCAAAATGATGTGTAGGGGGGTCAAAAGGTGAAACACTGCATTGAAGAGGTGCAATGTTTCATCTCCAAGTGATGTATCATCCCCCAAGAGGTGTGACATCTCATCTAAAGGTGCCATATCATCATCGAAAGGTCTAACATCCCCTCAAAAGGTGAAATGTTCCATAAAGAGGTGTAAACTCATCAACAAAGTGCAATGTCCCATCATCAAAAGTGGTCACATCATACCCCATAGGTGCTAGGGTGTCTCGTCAAGGGAGCCATGTCATCAAAGGGATCAAATTCCTCCCAAAAGTGTGGAACAACCTCTCTCAAGTGGTGGGGACGACCTCCATGAAGTGTGCTAGTAGCCCCTCAATGTCCTCCAATGGACCAATGTGTAAATCAAGCATGTGGCTAAGTGCAATCCATCATTCGAGGAGGGACTCATGTAGTTCAATGCACCATGAAAATCAAAGGCATGTACACAAGTCAAACACAACATATAAGTTAGTCATGTCAATGTAAAATCCATTATATAGATCTCATCAAGTATCCTCTTCAAACTTCACACTAGCTTAAAAAGTTATACAATTTGCCAAGTTTAGGTATGGGAGGATCATTATTACCTCTTATTAGGTGTGCCAATACCTAGGATAAGAAGTATTTCCCAAGGAACCCATCAAGGAACATGTGCAATGTCATATGGTATGGTTTGGGGCTTACTTCATGGGTGACGACATAGTCATGAAAGGTTATGTATGATAGTCATCCTCATGAGTGCCTTTGTATGAGGGAGTGCTTAGGCAATGAGTTACTCTTTCCTTAGTAGTATGTCTTTCCAAACCCCTATTTGCCTTTTTCTTTATTCATTCAACCTCTTTTAACTTTTGATTTTCATTTTCTAAGTCTTTTTGTTAAGTATGCATTCATTGCATAAGACTTAGGGTGATGGCCTCTTAATGAGGGGGTAGAGCTCATGCTTCACTTTCTTTCTTGTTTTTTAAACTTTGTTGTTCCTTTGCTTTGCATTTTGAATTATAACATTTGCTCTTTTTATATCATTTTTATTCAAGTTGCATCAACCTCAAACATTCTAGCTCCTTCTTCTCATGAGGATAAAGATCCATGAACCTTTATAGGTGACATGTGGCAACCAACCCAAAAGATAGAACAACAAAGATGGGAGAGATGGAGTTGTTATGTATGGACTAGGATATGGACACATTGCCCCCATTAAGGCCCCCTAGCAGTACAACTTTGCCCAAGAGCGACAACACTTGACCATGAGACGATGATGACCACCAAGGTGAAACAAGACAAAAAGCACAAATTCAAAACATCGTGATTCATAATCCAATTCAATCCATGATCACCATTTTCATGCCCAAAACATTGACCTTATCACTCAATACAAAGTATCAGAACAATGTACCTAAGTGTGTAATGCACCATGTCATCTGATGTGAGTGAGTTGAGCATGTAACGGGAGGCATCTATGGGCAACTGTCCGTGGAGAATCCAAAATGTCATCATTGGAACTGCTGTCTAAAATGTGGATCATGGAGAAAAAATCTCCTCTAGTTACCCTTAGAAGCGAAGGGGTAACATGCATTATGCAAATCATTTTACTATTCCAATCCCACTTCTTTACCTCCATGAGGATCACTTTATACCATAAATGCGAAGAGGACTATTCAAGCTAATGAGAAATTAGTAAATTAAAAAAAAAGAAAATATTTCATAAAGTGAACAATATTAAATTAACAACCATTATCAAACACGAACATTATCATTAATAAATGTTTGACAAATTAAAAATGATTTTAGGATATATGTGACAATATCATATTTTATGTCATGTTTTGTAAACTTTTAATAATTAATAGTTGTTGCATTATGTGAAAAGTGAAGTGCACTTTATAATCTAAGTGGATACATTTATAATCTAAGTAGATATAATCTAAGAAAAATGTTAATAGAAAACATAAAGAACACTTCTAACTATTTATAAATATATATATATTTTTTATTTATAAATATATATATATTTTTTTGATAAACTAGTAAACTTTATCTATAAGACATTTAAATGAATTATCTATCAATACAAAACTAACTCAATCATGAAAAGCATTAAATACTAATCCTTTAAACTATATATATATAACTTATTATAAAATTATATTTTTTGGTTGTCTTAAATTAAGATAATTCTAGGTCAAGTTCAAGCTCGACACTAATTTGGTGTATGAGATCTAGACACTAATTTGGTCACTAATTTGGTGTATGAGAATTTTGTTTATTTGTGGGATCAAGGGATCTCAAAGATTTGAGAGCTAAAGTATAATGAGGTGTAGATACCCTGCACATGTTCTTACTACCCAAGATCATGCTTTTTGCTTTTTGGTTTGAAGACTAAAGTATAAAGTATAATGAGGTTTACATACCCTGCACATGTTCTTTCTACCCAAGATCATGCTTTTTGGTTTGCCATTTTTATTTGTTTGCATTTTAATTTGGTTTGCCAGTTTTATTTGTTTGCATTTTAACAGTTTTAATGACACAGTAACACTCCTCTCAGTTTTGTTGAAAGAAATCAGAAAACCTGAAACAAAGGAGAGCACAATGGAGTTTGGAATCCCTTGGCCAGAGTTCAATGATGGCTTATCCTACACAGACACTGTGAAATCCACTTCCACTCGTAAGCTGTTTTTCACTTCAAGCTTTGGCTTCACGATGTTATGCGCTCCGGTGCTTTATTTCTAATCTGTCTTTATATTTTCTGATTCGTGTTTAATATATGTTTTACCAGCACCAACTCTGATTGATTTCTACAGTTCACGGTATAAGAGCTCGGCTCCGAGAAAAGGGTAAATTGCATTTCTATGCCCGGCTTTTCATACATTCAGTGAATTTTGTTTCTTTAAACAGTCCCAACGAATCCTCGGGTGTTAATCCAAGGCTTAACTAAAAGGAAGACTAAAGGCACATACATCCTCCATGCAGAATTTCTACTCAGCCGGCATAGTATTACACCTCGCAAAACATACCCCATGAGATTTGAACTTTTGCCATTCTGGTAAGAGGGATTGCTCTTAATCACTTACTATACCTACTGACACCTTCCCAAGTTGATTACAGATACCACCACCTGGTTCCCTCGCCAAAATGTTCACAATCTTTTTCCTTTTCTGCTAGTTCTATAGGTGGAAAGAAGCTCTGTTAGCAAATGTTCTAAACACGTAGCATTAGAGTGTACATACTTTTGATCTTTAATAAGTCTAACTGCAGGGAGCTGAAATGAGTGGGCTGCGGAGGATGGCTGGAATTTCAAATTCTGCATGTTTACTCTTATTGCGCTCACACACATACACATATATCAACGAAAAGAGAAGTAATTTTCCCTTATTGCATTGTGTAAAATCTATCTCCGCATCTGAGAAGCAATGCTGAACAGATGTCAATTCTTTCTGTAATCGTTTTTCTCTGTATTTATTTCTTTATTAATGTGTCTGTGCAATAGATCCTTGCCTATGTTGGGATTGTGTTTTCTTTCTACTTGGTGTCTGAGCTGTAGGTAGTTTGCACAGTGTTTGACCTCTCAATTTGAATTTCACTTAGTGGTGTCCTTCATCATAGAATAAGCTTCAGAAGTACAGTTTAAAATATGGCTATGAGCATTGCTGCAGAGTAGAAGAATCTGGTATGACAATTTGATGGCAAAAAGCTTAGTCTTTGAAAACTTCAGAGAGATGTTATTGTTGGAAAGGGAGCTGCGTGACATTGTGAATGGGGACCAGGTGAAGCCAGCGGTTACAGAGGCGACTGAACTCAAGAAGTGGCTGATAGAAGATGGGACTGCACGAGCCTGCATTATTCACCATCCAAGTGACCACATCGTTATAGTTGCAAGTTAGGCAGAGACCTCGAAAGATGCATGGGACAACTTGGTTCAGGTTTTTGAAAAGAAGGATTTGAAGACTAAGTTTGATTTGAGAAAGAATTTTTTTCGAATGAATATGCAAAAATCTGAGAGCATGGGGCATATATAACACAATTTCGGTCCCTCATGGAAGAATTGGCAGCATGTCCTGTTCATGTCTCTAAGGAAGATGGCATTATTACAAACCTTGGAAGCATGCCTGTTTTGTATGAGGAGTATGTTGATATCGGGATCTAAGGTCAAATTGATCTTTGAAGAAGCATGCTCTGACCTATTGAAGGAAGAGGTTTGTAAGAAGGACGTTGGACTAATCTCGGATGAGACATCCTCGTCAGCATTATGTTCATCAATTAATAAAGACATGGGCAAGAAGAAGAATAAGGGACAATAGAATCAACAAAACTCAAATCCCCCAAGGAGAATTCAAAAGGCGAGAAGAAGAAGGTGAAATGCTTCTACTGCCATGAAATAGGGCATACAAAAGGGAATGTTTAAAGTTTATTATTGAGAGAAGAAAGAAGAGTGATGTGGTCAATCTCTTTTCATCAGAACTCTTCACGACAATAAATATGGCATCGATTGTTTCTTATAGAAGCTGGTATGTGGATTCTGGTGCACGTCAGCACATAACATCTGAATGAGCATTGTTTGTGAGATATGAGTCTGTTGAAAAGGGAAGGGAGGTGGTTTTTGGAGATGGAGTTGGGCATGACGTTAAATGCACGGGCACTATCTTAGCGACAATGCTGGTGGTGCCTACAAAGAGATTAACAATGTATTCCATGTTCCTACATTGATTAAGTTAGTTGAATTACAGATTTTATATTGACCATGGAATTACATGTAGTTGAAGGCAAGCTCATGAATCGTCATGGGAAGGTGATGCAACAATGGTGAGGGATGGAGATTTTTATAGACTTGGTGCAGGGGTGTCTAAAGTGGCATTTCCCGCTACTGATGAGATAAACTATATTGACATTTGGCATCATAGACTTGGGCATGCCAATACATAATCATTGGAGACCACGAGGAGGGAGAAGTTGGTTGAAGGTTTAGAGTTGAGATTGCTTGTTTCACTTGGCATTTGTAAAGGATGGATCTTTGAGAAACAACATCGATTTCCTTTCTCGAAGGATGGTGTTCATAGAGATGATAATGGTTGGAGCTAGTTCACAACATATTGACGCAAACTCTACCTCAAAGTATTTTTAAAACTTTCATGGATGGTTTTTTAAGGAAATTTTTTGTTTATTTCTTGAAGGAGAAATAAGAAACAAGGGAATATTTTAAATTGTTCAACACCTTTGTGTTGGAGCCCACGAATTTGCTAAAGAGGTCGAGGTATGAGAATGATGGTGAGTATGCTTTGATGGTCTTCAAGACATTTTGTGAACCGTAGAGCATCAAACTTGAATTCACGGGGCCATAAACTTTGCAGCAGAATGTAGTAGAAAGGAAGAATAGGACATTGATGTACAGTGAAGGTGCATGTTGAAGATTGTTGGATTACCAAATAATTTTTGGATGGAGGTGGTCATTTCAACACCATATGTTCAGGATTAGTTACCCACAATATCATTGAATTCAAAAACTCTTGATGAAGCATGGTGTGGGGAGAAACCAAACATTTAGTGTTTGAAGGTATTTGAGTCTCTTGCATATGTACATGAGCCCAATGAGAAGTGGAAGAAGCTACATGAAAAAAGTGTAAAATGCATCATGATTGGGCATGATGGTGTGTTGGAATTTATTGGCTTTATGACCTAGTTAAGGAGAAACTTTTCAAAAGCGGGAATCTGATATTTGATGAAAATGTTGTGTTGCAGAGGAAAGTGGGAGATACGGGCATGGAATGTACCATGGAGAAACAATTTTAGATGTTTGATTTCAGGCTTGATAGTGTTGGTGTTGGTTTAGTGGCGAGCATCAACATGGATGTTTGATTCGAAATGGATCATTGAGAAATTGAAATTTGAAATGGCTTGGCTTGAAAGATTGAAGGCTCAAATTGATCAGGTTAAAAAAATAAGGCGACAATCCCATGGAATTGACTTGCTAAAGGAACAAAGTTGATAGGGTTGTGTTGTTTTGCGAAGGGAATGAGTGTTGGTCTAAGGGGACTCCACCTGGATATAAAGGATGGTTATAGCGTATTGAACTGTCATAATGGTTTCTTGTTTGTTGATTGACCTTTTGCCTTCCAAAAGGGAGATTATAGAAGCAACGGTCGATAAAGAGATGGGGTTGGTTGGAGGTTATCGATTTGGTTTAGTTCTTGAAGGAAAGAAGATTGTTTTGATAGTCTTGTAGTGGGGAGTAGATGCCCACCGATGGACTTAAGCGCTCGTAGATTTGTCGAATCAGAGTCCAGAAGCGAAGAGATTCGAGGTGACCGACACCGGTGGAAGATTGTTCAGAAAATTGATTGAAGCAGAGCAAAGGTGATTCACCCTGTAGTAGGAACTCTAGCCAAGCCTTTTGTAAGTTGTAAATTTTGCCCCAAGATTAATAAAAGCTGAGTAATCCACTTTGAGCTAGAGTTTTCCTCTAGGATAAATGTTTTTGTCTGTTGGGTTTCTCCACGATAAATCTTTGTGTCTGTTTGTGTATGTGATTCTAGATTTCTTTCTTTATTTCCTTTGTTAGAACACACAATCATGTTTATTTTCATAATCGAATTTAAGAAAAAAGAGAAAGAACCTTACAAATTAATATAGGATCCGTGTTGGTGAGTTGAGGTTGCCTTAAGGTGATTGATTACGGATCATATTGGTATTAGAGTGGTTATCCTGAAGTCAATAAAGGGGATACCACCGTGAATGTTGACAAGACTGAGAAGACTGCAAGAAGGTGGAGAGTTAGTTCTAGAGAATCCTGAGATTGGAGTAAGAAGAAGAAAGAAATAGTTTCAAGATTTTGAGATGGGAGTTAATCAAGAAGGCAGTGAGTTGGAAATCATACTGTGCAATTTGGAGACTCAAATGACCCAAAGTCTCTAAACATGTCTCAACTGACCATAAACATGTTAGAGATGAACAAGAACGTTGTCTCCCTAGCTGCAATGGTGCCGTTGGAGAAGAAAAGGCATAGGCTACCTAATGAGTCAAGTTCTGGTTTTGAAGGAGAAGAATTTGAATGAGAGGAGAAGCCAAAGTTGGAAAAGGTTAGCACCATCAAAGTCCAAACGCCCTTCAAAGTTGAAGCAAAGTTTGACATCAAACCTTATGTAGGTGAGATTGACGCCCTTAAGTTAAATCAATGGCTACAACAACTAGAAGTTTATTTTAGTGTACATCAAATTGGTGAAGACAAAACAATCTCTTTCAACCGGTTGAAATTAGAAGGCCATGCATTAACATGGTGGGAAAGTTATGTTATTACTTGAAGACTTGCACATGAACCACTAGTGACTCAATGGGAGATCTTCAAGGAACTCACAAGAATAAGTCGTAGTTCTACCCCAATGGCTATGAGGAAGAACGAAAGATTCATTCCCATTTCTTTCAGTAGAGACAAGAACAAACCGTCCAATAATACACCACCAAGTTTAAACGAGATATGCGGTTGGGTATATCTCCCAATCATTTGGATGTATTCATTAAATAGTTGGGAGGACTATTTGTCCATATCTAAAAACAAGTGATGCTTTTTGAACTACAGTCCATTGATGAAGCATGTGTGCAAGCTTAGTATGTAAAAGGGGACAAGAAGAAGGGACAATTTAGTGGACCCAAGCATATAGGGTAGCGAGAACAAAAGAAAGGTAGAAAGAAATATGGGGAAGGGCACGAAAACAATCACAATCACACACAAATGCAAAGCCCCTAATAGCCACTATGAGAATTGCAATGTTGATGGCCACATAGAGGAGAATTACTGGAAGTTACACTCGGAAATGCGTTCTAAACAAACCATATTGTAGAAGAAGAAAAATGATTGGCTGGCTATATATGCTGATTAGAAGATGTACAATAGTTTCGACCAAGAAGGTTAAGTCATCCACACCCTATTCAAAAGGAATTGGCTTTGAGTAGTCCAAGTTTTAAAGAGGAATGAGAAACGACTGAACTCTTTCACATCAAGATCCCACTAAAGCAGACAAAGTCAGATTGTTTATTTGACATAGTATCTTAGTCGAGTATGGTTTCAGCCTAGTTAGTCGAGAAACTTGGATTGGAAGTGCAAGACCATCCTCATCCATATCCACTGGGATGGGTGAGCCAATAAATGTGGTTGAGAGTCACTAAGCAATGCAAATTCGTATTTTCCATTAATGCAAGCTTCGTTGACGAAGTAGTGGCAGATGTGATTCCATTGGATTTGTGCGTAGTCATATTGGGAAGCCCATATCTTTATGTAAGAGATGTTGTTTTCAGATGAAGAGAAAACAAATACCACTTGGTCAAAGATGGAAAATTTGTTATAATAGATACATATAAAGGCAAGTTGAAACTCTCATAGATAAATGCACACCAATTGTTGTTGTTCCCGAGAGAAGAGAAATGACAGGGAGAAGGCAAGATGGAGATACGAGCATCCTTGGAAGGATGTGACAATAAGCAAAAGAAACAGTTGGAACAATTGATCACTGCATATATAGAGTTGTGATACAAGCTTGTTGAAGCCAAGGAGGACTTGCTGGTGTTGAGGCTTGCTTGTTGTGGATCATTGGTGGCTGCTAGGGTTTTCATGGTTTCCCTAGCTAGGGTTCTGTAGAGCTTGGAGGATTATACTAGATTTGTGATAAAGCTATGGTATATATATATATATATATGAAGTTTTTAACGGTCTAAAACTTGTGTAATTGCAGATTTGATTTTCAGCTTGCATTATTTTCTTGATTGGATAATTTCCAGCACTTGTTGTTTATGCTGATTTGACATAACATAGGGCGGAAAATGTTAAGTGATTTGATACATATCTTGAAGATAATAGAGCAGATTTACTGCTGTAAATCTGTAATTAAAGTGATTTCAGATTTGGGTTATGCTTGGAAAAATGTGCCCTAAGGGCTAGAACTTGTTAGTATATGTTCGACATGTTTTCTCTTTAGCTGCCTAGTGTGTTGGGTTGAAGTGAAATGCAATATTGTCTGCTGTTTGCTGCTGTAAATTAATATTTCATATTGGGACTAATGCTGAAGTTCAAAGGGACTAGATGTGGGAAATCTTCGGTGTGAGGTGGAATTTCTGAATTTGCATTAAAAGTCATAAACACAAAAATTCTAACACTTATAATAGGGCAGTACATTCTTCCACCCCAAAATCCCCTTTTGAGTTATGTTAGGGTTGTTTCCCACCTTCACTTTTTGATTTTGTGTATGGGCAGCAAAACGGAAATGAACACGATGTGCATGAGGAGGCAAATAGAACAGGAAGGTTCATCGACAGGATCACACGGATTCATCTAAAAGTGCAAGAACAACTCGAGAAGAGTCAAAGTAAGTACAACTTTGAGACGACCAACATAGGACTTATAATACTTTTTGTGTTTGGGGCAAGGTTTGGCTATATCTCCATAAAAAGCGGATGTAAGGGGCAACCAAAAAGTTGAAGCCATTGAGTGAACATATTAGCGATACTGCATTCAAATTGAGTCTACCTCCGTACATGCAGATATATCCGACGATGAATGTAGAGAATTTACACTTGTTTGAACCCTGTTGACCGCCTATTCAGCTAGGGGGTCAACTCATGTGCCATGAAGTATGCATCATCAGATGCAAATATGTTGAAGACAGTATTGGTTCTACTTGGGCATTTGATGCTCCAGCACAAAATTTTGTAAATGAAATTTCCGCACCCCTACGTGGGTTAATAATGTAATAAGTCTGCATGGATCATAGTTAGGTCAGGTACC
>ML784955.1:275850-286115 GCA_009831015.1 Picea engelmannii
GTCATATCTTGCTTCATTGCTTTTGTGGTGTGATTCAAGAAGGGGTTGA
Organism: Picea engelmannii; assembly: GCA_009831015.1. NCBI lineage: Eukaryota > Viridiplantae > Streptophyta > Pinopsida > Pinales > Pinaceae > Picea > Picea engelmannii. The sequence goes on from ML784955.1 coordinate 275,900, forward strand.
GTATCCCATTTGGGGAAGCATCACCTTCTTGAGTCTTGAGTGCTTTTTATGGTTGCCAGTGAAAGCAGTCCAATAGAGTAAGTGCTATTGGGGCATGCTTGGCTTGTGTGATTGTTTATAAATTGAATATCTCTTAACTTTCACATTATTTGTATCACCTATATCTTGTTCATTTGTATCTATTGTATCTTGTATAATCATTGTAAAGTAATTGTATGTTAGATTGTGGGTAGTTTCAAAACATTTCACTTGTAACCTTTTGTAATCAAACACCCCCAAACTTAGTTGATCCCTTGCCCAACCTTAGGCACTAGTCATAGTTGACTTAGGGAAAGGGCTGATTGTCATATAGGATAACTTGCACTTTGCATTTGTTGCCTTAGCATCTTAGGCTAGTTTTCCCCCCTTTAGCCTTTAACAAATTAAAAACAACTCCTAGAACCATAAAGTTAAATCACATTTAGTAACTAGGGACTACCCCCCTTGGCTTCCCTAGGAGTAAGCCTAGAAGGAAGAGGTTCYAGTCAAGGTGACAGTGTGGACTGAGAACCTAGGCATTGTGCCTCCAAGGACACACTAAGTGAGCTGGACTTTGCTCATGTTTGCAAGTGTGTATTAGGACGGCAACAAACCCCTAACTCAAAAGTAATGAGCTATGTAATAATACATTAGGTATGACTATTATTAAAAGTTAAAACATAAACTCTATCACCCTCCCTTGTGGAAATTTTAGAATTCTGCACTTTAAAACTCATCTGAAATTTCACCTCAATACCTGGGGTTCCCTGAATCTGTCAACATTTGATGTTCCTCGGATCTGTTTCTTGTGAACTTTCAGCCTTATGGCTAAATCTGAAATATAAATTACAACAGCATATATTTCACTTCTGTCCAACTAAATTCACTAGGCAGCCCAAGAAAACAAACACTGAAACAATGCACTTGAAAGGGAGAAGATTCACAGTCCGAGGGCAAAATTTCCTTCACAAATCTGATCTGGAAATTACTTTATAACAATGGATTTACTACAGCCCTAAATCTACCCCTTTAGTTCCTTCTTAGCTTGTGAACTATTCATGATAAATCAACATACCAAACAGTCCTAGAAACTAGTCATTAACTTGAGAAACATAAGTCTGATTTTGAGATCTGTAATGCACAATATTAGGACAACACACATACACTTCATATTACAACATAATAAAGATACAAGTACATACCATCAACTCATCACATACTGGTACAACATGTCCTATCTGTTTATCACAAGCTAGGACACTCCAATTGTGTCCAAACCTTAGCTAGGGCATCCACTATCAATAGCGAACCCTAATTACCAAATGCGGCCTAGCAAGGCATCGCACCAAGCTACTTCTAGCCTCTCCAAAGGCTCAACAACATGCTAACTAAGTCCAACATGGCCTCTCACTAAGCTCCAAATCCTCCAAGCAAAGCATCACACCAAGCTCCATGTCTTCTTGACTCCTCTAGCTCTCATGTATTATTCTATGGTTTACTTTACTCAAACTCTAGGCGTTCTTGCATCACACAAGTATAAAGGCTCCAGGACAAATCTTAGCACTAGCTTTCCAGACTTCTTGTCCATCCTAGGGTTTGCACCCCACAAACCCTAGGTCTTCTTCTCTTGCATCACACAAGCACCAAGACCTCAATGTTACAATAGAATATCAAGGGTACATTAACATCAACTCCAAGTCTTCTTCAAGTTAAGCATCACACCAAGTTCCAAGACTCCTCTACTCCACTTTATGTTCTTTGTCTAGGGTTTACATCACACAAACCCTATCTTCTCTCTTGCATCACACAAGTGCTAAGGCTCAAGATCATCTCTTGCACTAGCATCCATTTTCATGTCTCCTCTAAGGTTTACATCACAAACCCTAGGTCTTCCTCTCTTGCATCACACAAGCACCAAGACCTCTCCAAGACAATTACTAAGATAAAATAGTGAGTACATTTCATACAAATACACTCTCCTCCCTTTATATAGAATAGGTGAGGGAGGCCAACATAAGACATGGGACTTTGTCCACAAGTAACCCTAGACTAATTCTACAAGGTTAGCCCACATGGAGTGCTCCACCAAACAAGAATATACAAGTGTCACAAAATCCCCACGATGATGTGCCCTCCAAGCATGATGTCATTGGGCCCAATGCTCCTCCTCCTCCTAGATATGCGCCTCCCAAATAGGTGTTAGCCAAGCACTCCACTTCCAAGGCATTCTTCAAGCCAAGTGCCCTCATGCCAACTGCTCCTCCTCTAACTATGTGCCGTGTGGTCCTTTGTGCCCAATTCTCCTCAACATGTGTGCCAAGGTAGTTACTTGCTCCTAGGGCTTCGTGCCCTTCCTCCTAGTGCCTAGCACTCCACAGTAAGATAGCTACATGCCCTATGTCAAGGCCCCATCTTCCTCAACATGCATGCCATGTATAAGATGTCAATGGCACATAAGATAGCTACCACCTCCAAAACTACGCTTCCTATAGTGTTGATCCCAAGGAATGTATATACCCAATCAAAGCTCTCCAAATGTCAATCAAACATAAACAAGGGGATAGGAGACCAAGCGCTCTCTTAGCTTGGTGAAAATACTTTTCGAGCCACTTAAAAGCTAACATCCCTTAATGCTCATATTGAAAACAAACACCATACCAAACGTGTTGTAAGAGATGTCTACAGCCTGACTTTGAATAGTGCAACCGGTTGTCAACTGAATATGATGATAGTGGAAGTCAACCTGCTGGAAATCCCTCGTTCCACTGTGCACAAATTCACATTTTGATGTCTTCTCCATGCATGAGATGGTGCCCTCAACAGTACACTGAAAAATAGCTTTTGATGCTGCCACAAAATAAGAGATAAAGTTGAATGGATGCTCTGTATTTGGCATGGTCGATACAGAGCATATAAAGCCACCAATAGATAGTCCTATTGAGTTGTTAGACGAATTAGAGTCAATGTTCGCTGAAAATTTCAACCCACCTACCATAGATGCAAAAGCTGATTTTAATTCCAATAATGATTATTTTCTACACTGTAGTAGCAAAATATATCAATCTTGAAGAACTAGGCTTTTGGTGCCTACCATAACCTGTAAAAGAGTCCCATCTTCAAGGTCCTTCTTATTTACAAATTGCCCCTTTTGTGGCTGAGTTTTACCACTCTTTACATCCAACCTGCTAATTCACTAGCTAAATTGTATTTCCATGATTGCACTAACTTAAATATGCCCAATTATGTTACAGATGGAACTTTGGCTTCCACCTCCATGCATGATTTCTTCTGCTCATCTTTGCCATTTATCTTTTTATCACACCAATGTCAAAAGACTTCACCACAACAGGCAATAAAGCAAAATAAACCTGTTCTATAGTTGGCTTAGATATATTTATTTTATCAGGGAAACATCCTCTCCTAGACCATGATTCATGGGATGCCAATAGACTTGCCTCTGATACCATATGAAATTTACTCACATAGACAAGTACACAGAGTTACAGAGAAGAGAGTTGTATATTCAATATTGCACAAAGTTGCTTTGGCATTCCCATAGTTTCTCATTACTGGTTTGTACTTTTGAATCCAGCCAACTTACTTTTTTTGGTCATTCATGGACATTAAGAAAATTATCTTATCTTTTTTTATCTTATCTCTCAGTGGGCCATTAGCTTAGCTTAGTTAAAACTATGCTAATAGTGGTTAGGTTGGTTTATATACATTAGATATGAGCTAGCCTAAGATTACAAACGTTGGCTTAGGATGTAGATTTGCTTATAATTTCCAAAATGTTTAGAAGTTTTCAATCTTCTTAAATCATCTTTGAAATCCTTTAATGTATCTTTAATTCATCACTCAATGAGTGCTAAATTAATTTCATATTTAGTTTTAGTTTTTAATTATGTCACATCACCTTTCAAAGTTCAAAGTTGAAGATCAGTCCTTCTTTTTAATAAATGTTGATAACTGAACACTAGTCAATATACTTTAGATTCTAGAAAGAGAGAGGCAACAGATAAGTGGTTATATCTGGGAAAATGTCTTGACATTGGAGCAGTTGGCTGCAGCGGATTCACAATGGCCAGGTGAGCTTCTGCTAAAATTCCAGATTACATAGGACTTTTGTGGCACAAGGAGAATCATTGGGCAACTGGGAAATACCATCTTACGTGGACAGTTCTTTGGACAGATCACCGTTGATGGGAAAACTGTAAATGAGCCAGACACTGTACTCAGGTTAGCCTCAAAGCTTTCTCTCTTTCAGAATGGTTCTCAGCACATGGTTTTGACTGATACAGTAAACATGAACTGCAAGTAACAAGGATGGATCATTATAATTTTAAGTTGCTTATTCAGTCTTTCTTTTGAATGCTCTCAAATCAGTTATGTAACTTTGGATTCATCTAACACATTTTTTTTATTTGATAAATTATCATTTAGCATGAATCAGTATCGTTGAAAACTCACAATAATACAGCAGAAAACCAGCAGCAAAATCACTAAGACTACCATAAAAACATGAAAAACCAGAGGTGAAACTGAAAAATTCAGATTCTGAAATAAAAAAGAAGATCTGCATTGCGTTATAACAGCTGCATACAAGGCTGGTTGATTTCCACAAAAAAGTTCTAATGAAGATCCATAACTGAGTAGATTAATTCTTACTTTAACTTTGATGTATGTTTACAAAAAAGGGGGGTTTTATTCCTCTAGAATGGACTTTTCTAAAATCTGCTGATGTCATCATTACATCATCCTTTAGCAAAGGGGGGTTGCTTACGTTAACTTATATTTTACTGACTAGGACTATTTACATGACTGGAAACATATTGGCTTGGATCTTGCATTAGCTTATATTTCATTGACGAGGACTATTGACATGACATGAAACATATTGAGTTGCATCTTACATTAACTTTTATTTCACTGACTACGACTATTAACATACCATGAAATATATTATTAAGACTTCTTACATGGCATAAATTCTGCCAACATGGACTGATGGCATCACATAAAATCAGCACCAAGACACATTCATAATTAGCATTCTAATACCCTCCACCCAATCATTGTTTTGTTTTCCTTGGCTTCTAGTATATTTCTGCATTTCTTATGCTTTTCCTTGCTGAGGAGTAGGACCTGAAAGTTGGTTGAGTTGCCTGAGGGAAAGAAGCCCATTCACTGTGAATGGGTCTTCAGAATGAAATATGAGGTAGATGGAGTTATGGATAAGTATAAGGTGAGGCTAGTAGCACAGGGATATTCACAGCGGGGAGGGTCGATTTTGAGGAGACTTTTGCCCCAATCTCAAAGATAATCACAATTGGGTTGGTGCGAGAGTTGGCAACACAATTTGGTTGGAATTTCTACTATATGGATGTGAAGGTGTGTTCTTGAATGAAGACTTCGAAGAAGAGGTGTCAATGACTTAGACATAGGAGTTTGAGGTAAAGGGTAAGGGGCATTTGGTTTGCAGATTAGTGAAAGAACTTTATGGCTTGATGCAGGCATCTCATGGTACTTGAAGATTGATGAGCCTTTGAGGGAGAGTGGCTTTCAAAGGAGTGAGTTGGATCCTAATATGAACATCAAAAGGAGTGGTAAGGGTATCATTTATCCTTGTTGTTTGAAGTAGATGATCTCATAGTTACATTGAGTGGGGCATGTGTAATTAATGAATTTAGAAGCATTTGAGATGGTAGATTTAGGACTTCCACATTACTGTCTTGGATTTGAAGTATGTCAGAAGGAGAGCATTTTCATCTTGCAAGCAAAGTATGCGATGGAGTCGCTTAATAGATTCAAAATGGCATATTTTAAACCATGGACAAGACCAATGAAACATGTTTGAAGCTATCAGTACATGATCCTAGAAAGGTAGATGAAACCTTAATAGATCACTGGGGGGATGCTTGATTTATCTAACTTTCAGCAGGCTAGTGATAAGCTTTGCATTAAGTATTGTTTGTTCACGACTTCTCCAAACGTTGTGCACTGGAAGGTTGCAAAGGGATTCCGAGGTATATAAAAGGGACATTGGACTTTGGTGTGGAGTTCATTAGGAATGACAAGTTGCATTTGACAGATTTTATAGATTTTGATTGGGTAGGATCACCAAATGACAAGAATCTACTTTATAGTATGTGTTTAATTTGGGTTCAAGTGCTATATCTTGGACTAGCAAGAAGCAAACTATGGTTTCTCTATCATTCATAGAGGCAATGTATACAATTGTGGTAGGAGCTGCATGAAAAGAAGTATGGCTTAGGAGGATTCTTGATGATGTGTCCAATAGAGTGATGCAGCCCGCTTGTATTGTTAATTGGTGAATTTTGAAGATGGTGAAAAACCCATTTTTTCACTCAATTACAAAGCATATTGTTGGCACATGGGAAGACCCAGGGTTCAACGCTACAACAACGCACCAATAAAACCCTAACTATCGGCCCTTTCGGCAACACCTGCGAAGCAGATGAAGTCTCACTCGAGGTAGAGGTAGGGGTGGTTGCAGGACTCAGGTGTCTGCAACCTTAACTGGGACATAGATCTGTGATTATAATACTTAATAGAGCACTTAGCATCGTTAGTTCATCATGGTTTAACCAATATCTACTCCGCAGAGAAAATAGAGCATCGCAACATTCACCCTGATCTAATGTATTTAAGCACTTAGCATATATAAACGGATCAGATCTAGCAGATTCAAGCACTAAGCACATTTACTTATATCAGATCTAACATCCAGATTCATCATAAGCACAAAGCATAAGCAGATCTATCTATATCAATCACTTAGCAAATAACACACAAATACATCAGAACATCTCACAGAGCAGAATAACACAGTATTTACGTGGTTCACCCCCTCCCTGGGGCTACATCCACCGACTCTTCTTCTTTATTAGCTTCGATCAGTCATCTACATGCACAGAGCCACAAAAACCCTACTCCACATAGGACATGAGATTTGCGCGCACCTCGCCAGATCCTCCTTCCTCGAGCTAGGTCTAGCACAAAGCCTTTCACAGTCTGTTACAACCACTTGCACTTAGCTCTACAGTTCCTCACAATATGCACAGAGCATCTACAAATCATACTTGCACTTAACACTTAGCTTATTGGCCTTACATCACATAGATGCCCATTTTCCCCCCTTACATTGCCTAGACATCTATTTATACTTTACAAAATAGGCCTAAACATGGGTAAACCCATGGGCCGACATCCCATTCCCGTTACATATTCCCAAATCCCAAAAAGGACCCAAAAAGGGGCTGATATCCCGCGATCTCTGCTTCGTCTTGCGCTCCGTCTTCGACAGGCTGTCGAAGTCCCAAAATAGGTCAACTTGACCAAGGATCTCCCCAAAACTTGGTCAAAGGCCAACACATATAGAAGTGCACCACCATTTCATTTGGGATGTTACTGTTAGAATATGATGGATGTGCTTGTTTAACCATAGACAATATCACTATTGTCACCCAACCATAGGCCGAAGCCACCCCCGAGCACCTTAACCTTGAGAGAGAATCATTCCGGAAGCAAACCCTAGGCTATATAGCCAAACAAAGGGTGGTGCACCTTTCTCCAAGGATAGCGCACCAAGCAAGAGATGATCAGAGAGTCCAAACCATAACCAAGAGATAGTCCAAGCCAAAACCGAAATCTGCTAGCTGCAATAGCTACAACGACAACTCTCCTCCAAACTTGCGCACAAACTAGCTAACTGCAGTGCGCACAAGTGCTGCTTCTGTAGTTCTGAGAAAATGCCTGCCAGAATGAAGACTGGCCTCCTGTATTTATACTAAATCTGGCAAATTGCCTGGGCCGACTTCTCATTCTGGGTGCCTATTTACTTAGTATATAATATTTCCTTTAGCCGACTTCTTCTCTTGGAGGCTAATAACCTAATACAAGTTATCCTCTTGAGCCGACTTGTCTTCTAGGGTTATTAGCCAACTAATTAGGGTTTCTTCTTGCTTCCTGGAATATTCTATTCTCGTCAGGTTTAAACGTGGAGGTAAATACCTCCCGCAGCTACCATAATATCAACACTCCCTCCTAGCTAGGGAGGTATTGAAGGTAATGGTCTTGAGCACAAACATACCATTCACTCGGTAGCATCAACATAGTCATATAGACTATCTCATGACTAGATCATGAGCACCATCATCACTATTAGTGTCATCAGTTGCATCATCTCTCGAAACCATACTCCATCTGAGTAATCAGACATGATGCTGGATAAGTCACTCACTCCACAGAGTGACACAAGAACCATTCTTCTAATCTGGACACATGTTCTGGAAGAATAAATGTCCTGGACCATTTTCCGTCTGGGAAATCTCTGTCCATTGATCATCCATCTAGTTGATTAAACATTTTCCAACACTACTGATAGTCTTCAAGGCAATCGGAACAATGTCATTCAATAGAACACAACTGTGTCTATCCATAGTAGTACACAACTACTATCCAGTGGTACACTACCACACCAAGTAGCATACAGATACTTGATCAGTGACATATAGTCACAATCAGTGGAACACATCCACCATAGTAGTATACATCTACTGTCTGGAGACATACAATCTCCATAACAATCATATCATCTGATATCAACCTGCACAGAAAAACATTGTTATGATATAAACTGAGTCATCTAGGCCATTCTTCCACTCACATCTGTGAGATCTGGAAGAGCATCTGCCCTCAGAAGGTAAAACATCAATGATGAGCTATCTGGACTATTCTTCTCAAGCAAGGAAGAAGAACTGTCCCAATTTTTGAGCCTGGACCATTCCCTATCCGGGCCATTCCTCCGGCACTAAATAAAGTGCAACATGGAGAGAATGAATCTGCCCTAGGGAATGCCTGTCCCTGATTGCTGAACCTGGACCATTCACCTATCTGGGCAATTCTTCTAGCACTAAACAAAGTGCAGTTTGGAGAGAATGAATCTGCCCCAGGGAATGACTGTCCGGACCATTTCCAAAGGAAATCACTGTCCTGCACCAACCTCCAAAACAGACCATTCTTCGAAACTGCTCACAACTGTGAGCTTCGAAAGAATGACTGTCTAGCGAGGCGGACCAGTCTTCTTGACCACTACTAAGAGTGACCGTCAAGGAGAGAGACTGTCCTAGACCATTCCCTATGTTAACCACAAGGGGAATCGCTGTCTATGGTGCATTAACAATCCATCGAACCATTTTCATTACGAAAATGGTCGTTCGATCTGGATCATTTTCCGAACTGGAAAATGTCTGTCCGTCAGAAATCTCAAACCACTTTCCGAACTGGAAAGGAACTGCTCATCCTGGACCATTTTTCGAACTTGAAAAATGACTGTCCATAAATCAATAACACATCAGTGCTCCCTCCCAACCTGGGAGTCATCTCTTCCTTTTTCAATAAGGAAGTCGTCTCCACGAGCTCTAGCTTGAGTACACAAATTTTTTTTTTCATCTTGGACAGAGGCTTCACCAAAATGTCTGCTTATCTGCTCATCTGTGGAGATATATATTGGAGAACCACTTTCTCTTTTCTGGACTTCATCACGGAGAGTGTAATGCTTGATCTCAATGTACTTCGGTCTTTCTGGAACACTGGTTTTCTCTGAAGGCTTCATATAGCTCTGATCAATGTAGTATATCATTGTTGGATTCATCTTTTGTTTCCTGCTAGCTCATAACATCATGGCAGGGCTCAAACTGGAACATATCTATGAGAGTTTGTCATGGATTAGCAATCCATCATCCTGGATTTCTGAGTAACCATTCTGATACAATATCTCTGTTATAGAAATCTTTTCACCATGCTTCTGCTGTGTATTGAAGGCTCTGCACCAAGTTGTTTGAATCCATACAAGATCTTCTTCCATCTGCATACAAGGGTCTCTTTCTGGTATACCTCAAAGCCTTTGAGGTTACTCTACATGTAAACTCCAACCTATGGATATTGCAGATGATATACTGGCTCATGTAGAGGTATCTCTGGTTTACAAGCAATCATCATAGTCTTCTCCCTCCATCTGGGAGAACCTCTAATTCTGGATCTTGCAATGCTTTCATTCATAAGTCTTCCATACACTGTTCTTCATCACAACTTTCAGTTCCTTTGCTTGATTGCTTTTAGTGAGTTCATATCAGGCTGGTAGTCTTGTGATTCTCGATACACTGACTGGTTGTTC
>ML784955.1:346546-368961 GCA_009831015.1 Picea engelmannii
GATCATATTTGCCTTGGAGGATCTTGAACTATGGGATATAGTTTAAGCTCTCGTGGTGATTCCTCCTGTCACTGCTCCCTTGTTGGTAGTAGAGTTCAGGAAGAGGAACACCAAGGCAAAGATGACTATTTGTGATGCGGTGAGAGACCATGTCATGCCCCATTTGACTGGGAAGGACTATGCCTTTGAGATGTGGGCCTCATTGTGCAAGCTCTACTAGAGTCCCAATCAGAACCGAAAGATGGTTCTGCAGGAGAAGCTTAGGGGCATTCAGATGCCCAAGTCAGAGGCGGTGACTTCATACCTTGGTAGATATACACAGATTTGAGATGAGTTAGCAGTAGTCGGAGAGACTGTGGATCTAGACTTCTTGGTGAGGACAACCTTAAACAACTTTTCCAAACCTTGGGGTTCATTTGTGCGAGGCATTGTGGCCCAGGAGGTCATGCCCAGTTGGGAGAGACTTTGGGATGACTTTGTATAGGAGGAGCTGAGATGCAGCTCTGGATCTTCAGGACAACAACGTATATATGAAGGTGATGAGGATCTTGCTCTTCGGACAAAGGGCAAGAAGAAGGTCGACAAGGGTGCTAGACATGGTCCCAAGATGGGGGCCAAGCGACTGGACAGTGGCAGTGGGAAGAAGAGAGGTATGAACAAAGTGAAGTGCTTTGCTTGTAAGAAGATGGGGCACTATGATGGACAATGTCCCAACAGGAAGAAGAGGCTGGGTGGTACAACAACTATAGCAGATGAGGCAGAGTTTGAAGCACATTTTAAGAGGGAGTGTGCCTTCCTTATTTGCAGTACTTCAGTTGAGACGACACCTAGCATTTGGTATATAAATAACGGGGCTTTGAGCCACATGATTGGTGTTAGAGAGCACTTCACTGACCTCAGAGATCCAGAGGTTAATATGGAGATTGCTCTTGGTGATGACACCATAGTCAGAGTTGTTGGGTGTGGCACAGTTACTTTTCAGAGGGAGAGTATGCCACCCATTTCATTTAGGGATGTATTGTACGTCCCTGGGTTGAAGAAGAATCTGATATCAGTTTCCACCCTCCAGAATAGGGGTCTTGAGGTGTCCTTTAGAGGGCCAGAGGTCCTCATACACCCTAAGGGGTCCCGTCTCACCTCAGGGCAAGTGATTGGAGAGAGGGATGGTAAACTATACAGATTGCTTTTTCAACCCCTACATGCTTTGGCAGCGAGTAGCGACAACAACAGTCGGTTATGTGAGTTGTGGCATTAGAGGATGGCTCACCTTCATCATGGGGCTCTTGGAGGGCTAAGAGAGGTTGTGACAGGAGTGCCACAGTTCAGCTTAGAGCATCAGGATGTGTGCAGAGGGTGTGCGCTTGGTAAGTTTACCAAGTCTGTTTTCCCTAGCAGTGATAGCAGGTTAGCTGGGATACTAGATTTAGTACACACAGATGTGTGGGCCTATGTCTCGTTTGTCCTTGAGTGGTTGTGAGTATTATCTCACATTCATAGATGACCATTCAAGGAAGACCTGGATCTATTTCCTGAAGGCCAAGAGTGGGGTCTTCAAGAGGTTGCAAGAGTTCAAAGCTCTTGTGGAGAACCAGACAGGAAAGAGGATCAAGGTTTTGCAGTCAGACAATGGAGGTGAGTATGCCTCCACAGAGTTTGTAGACTTCTGTACTCGTGCAGGGATCAAAAGACAGATGACCGTGCCTTAGAACCCCTAGCAGAACGGGGTTGCCGAGAGGAAGAATAGGGCCATTACAGGTGCAATGAGATCTATGTTGCATGATCAAACTTTGCCTTTATACCTATGGGTTGAGGCGAGTGCTGCTGCAGTTTATTTGCAGAATAGGAGTCCCCACAACGTTTTGGGGAAGAAGAATCCTGAGGAGGCCTTCACTGGTAGGAGGCCCGATGTTGAGCACATCAGGATTTTTGGATGGTTGACATACTTTGATGTCCCTTCAGAGAAGAGAACAAAGCTAGACCCCACCACCCAGCAGGGGGTTCTAGTTGGTACTCAAAGGTCTTGAAGGCCTACTAGATCTACATTCCATCACAACAGAGAGTGGTGGTGAGCAGAGATGTTAGATTTGAGGAGGGTAGAGCTTTCAGGAGGTCTCTCGAGTTGAGAGACAGTATTGAGGAGGTTCCGGAGACACAAATTGATGTTTCAGAGGGAGCACAACCTCAGGTGTCGAGTGCACTAGTTTCAGGGGTGATAGGGTCACCTTGCACAACTTCAGGTTCACAGTTGCAGGGGGTTCAGACAAAGGGTGCAGAGGTTTCAGTATCTCAGAGTGTTGGGATTAGATCTGAGGTGGAGACTCTTGGGCGCAGAGATATTACTTCTCCTTTGGTTACTCCAGGGAAGAGGAAGTCGAGATGGTTTTATGAGACCCTGAAGGAAGCCTAGGAGAATGTAGGAGAGCCCAAGAGATTGTTCAGAGAGAGAAGAGCACTAGAGAGGCTTGGGTCCTGTTATCGCGTAGTTTGTAGTTAGGATAGTAAATGGATGAAGAGTAGTCAAACTGGCGTAACTGGAACCAATCCCACCCAATGTCACCTCAATGGGATGGTTCTTTCTGTTTAGAGAGGTAAGGCCCAGGGGAGACATCCCCGGTGACTTGGGGTTTTGAGAAGGCAAAGGATTGTAAGACAAAGATAAGTTTCCCCCCTCACAAGTCACCACCGAGCAGATAGTTTGGCTAACAACCAATAATAAAGTATAACCCAAAAGAGAGATACACCTGCCCGAGACAAAGCAACAAGAAACTGATATATGCAAGCTTGCTCACTTGGTTAGTACTTCCTGAAATAATGACTATCTGATACATATATAGGCAATTGAAAAGTGAATATTGACGAAGTCAATGTTTATGGAATAACAATGATAATAAATGTCACTTATTCAATAAATGCTGAGAAAACATGGCATTCAATGTGATAATCAACACTTCATTCAAGTAATGCCCTTAAATCAACCATTCAATTGCTCAAAAGTGAAACGTTAGCTGCTCAATGATGTTTATAGCAAAAGATGACGACAACACTTAGTTAGTAGGGTTAGTCCCAGGCTAGGGTTAGAATAGTTAGGGTTTCATTCAAAGTATTGAGAGTGGTTTTGATCATAATACTCACAGGCTAGGTCTTAGATCAGTGCGTTTCCTAGGGTTAATGGAGTCAAAGGGAGGACGCAAGAGCTGAAGGATAAAGGAAGATAATAAGGCTAAGGACTGGAGGATTAAGTCTTGAGGTGTTGCTACAGCAAGGCCTCAAGGACAAAAACCCTAGGGGAGAGAGGCTCACTTTGGTGTAGGGGAACTAGGCCTCAGTGCTCTCTCCTCCTTCCTTAGGTCAATGGAAAAAATGACTAGCTCTGAAAATGGCTTAAGGCTAAGACAAGAGGGTTTACAAGGCAACGTGTTGCTATGGCAAGGCTTTACCAACAAACCCTAGAAAATCGGCTCATCAAGGTGTAGCTGAACTAGGCCCTGATGCGTCTCCTTCTTCCTAGCATAGAAAAGTAAAATGACTAGCAAGAGAAGATGGGGAAAGAGTGTAGCTAAGGCTAGGCTCTTTCTCTCTTCAAATAATGGCTGAAAAGTCTTGACGAGGACATGAGACAAGGACCATTGATGTGTGCTTGTCACCTAGGGTTTATTCAGCAAATTTATAACAATAAATGCAAGAAATAACAATAAAACCATTCAATCAAGAAGTTTTGCAGAAATTCACTTACATTTCACCAAGAAAGATCATAGCAAACCCTAGTTGTAACACCTTCCATCAAGAAATATGCCAAAAATGCCAAAAAGAGATCCAAAATACCTTCCTTCAACAAGTGCGCCTCACAATTTCAGCCAAAGAACCCAAGTGTAGCGCAAATTTCAGACCTCACTAATGAGTGAGTGAAAGATGATGAAAAAATGAGAGTAAAAACACTCAATTTATACTGTACCATGACCTAATTTTACATTTTAGTTCATGAAAAGGCCGACAAGGCCAAAATACTAAAAATCATACTGTTTTACATTAAATGACCAAAATTAAACCCTAATCAAGCTAAAGAGAGACGTCATGGTCCTTTGAGGGAGACGTTAGCCCCTTCTAAGGCAGATGCAACATCCTGGAGCAAAACGTTAGCCCTCCTAGGGCTTCTCCAGCCTGCCACACGTGCCAATACTGCCAAATTTGCCTCCCAAGACGTCCACAAGGCTGGATGATGTCATGATCATCAAGGGTGACGTCCTAGGCCTTCTAAGGCCAACGCTCTAGTGGAGAGGGCACAACCCCCCCTAGGTCAAGCTTTGCTAGGGTGCCTCTGGTGCAACGTCCTCCTCTTCTCCGGTGCAAAGCCCCTGATCCATCTCTGTCCTGTCTCTGCCTCCTGATGGGGTCTCGATATCCATCTGATGGGCTCTTCAGCCCCATGGAGGTCCGAACTGATCATCTCCCCATGTGTACCGGTCCAAAATGGTACCTGTCCGCCGGGCATGATCCTGCACATCAACAACTATGCCTTCCATGGGCTCATAAGCCATAGGTATCATAGCAATGTCAATCACATCTCATCATCAGTATTATTAAACATGTGCATAAAATCCCTAATACATCAACTAAAAGCTCAAAGATATTACACGATCCTGCAATACAAGTTTGGAGAAAATGACAGGGCGTCCTATTGGGCTAGTGTCCATTGGGAAAGGAAGTTTTCGGAAGAGAGCTCATCGGAGCCATGTAAGTGGGTGAGGTGGTCAAGGGATGTCCTAGCAAGTGGGTGCAGGGGGAGCAGAGGATGCAGGGTTTTACCTGTGGGTACCTTTGTAGAAGGTGAGCTGCACTTGTCCTGGATGCAAATCTATCCAAGCCCATGCCTTTATTCTTTATTCTTTTATTCTTTTATTCTTTATTGCTTTTTCTTCAAGAGGCTAATCAGGGGACACTGTCCTGGCGTGGTGACCAGTGGTGACAACGTTACCCACAAGTACTTTTGTAGAAATGAGAAGGCTGGCTCGTGATGAGACCCCCTTTCCCTTGGTCATGCAACCAAGAGTCACTACCCTGGCATGGTAACCAGATGGTGGTAATGTCATACTGTTAGGTACCCATGGACCTAATAGGCTGGCTCGTGATGAGACCCCCTATCCTTTGACTAGGTCTTGTTTTGTTATTTTTATGGGTCCCTCTTGTTTCTTGCTGAGAAGCCTTTTATTGCTTTCTCGGGGATCCCTGGGCGAAGCATCTCGAGGTTTTATTCTTAGGCTTTTATCTCTTGCCAGCTTGCTTTTACCTTTTGGGCCTTTAGCCCCTTCTTCCCACGAGGTAAGGTGCAATCCTGTAAATAGGTCAACCCATTGCCTAGACAAGTGCAAGGGATAGATGGGCGGGAAGCAAGGTGGAAAAGTGGTGTTATGATGGGAGCAGATGATGGCTTTTCAGAAGCCCTGCCTAGTGGCAAACCAAAACCTATGGACATAGGCTTACTAGGGCATCCTATCAATCCCCCCAGACATGGTCAAGTGGGCAAGTATAAGATCCAAGCATTTGTTAGAAATAAACGGAATCAGATGCACATATTCAAGGGTTTTGATGATCAAAGTGACACATACCATGATACCCAGACTCACTACCTCATGGAGCAAGAACCATCTCTGACACAAGACCAAGCCAATGGTGATGGATGCTGTTGCTGGTGACAAGATAGAGGCGTTGAAGGGTGAAAAGGTGGGCCCTCCAGGGCCATGCTAAAGTCGATTTGGCTCTCGGTACTCCATGTCTAGGTCCTGTGGGCCTCGAGACATGATCTCCTAGTTATCCCTAAAAGTGGGGGATAACAGGTCTTACTTGGCGATGGTGACAAGCATCACAGATGCAGAGCCCACAACATTTGTGCAGGCATTTTACCAACATGTTTGGCTAGAGGCCATGCTGGAGGAGTATGACTCCATTATGCACAATGATGTATGGGAGGTGTTGCCGAGGCCAGTGGGAAGTCAGTTGTGACTTCTAGATGGTTGTACAAGACCAAGTATGTTGTATATGGAAGCATAGAGAAACACAAGGCCCGGTTTGTGGTGCGTGGATTCTCTTAGGTAGAGGGAGTTGATTATGACGAGACATTCACACTAGTTGCGAGATACACTTCCATTCAGAGTATTATTATCATAGTGGCAAAGATGGGTTGGAGGATACATCAGATGGATGTTAAGACCGCATTTCTCAATGGCTTTATTGAGGAGGAGGTGTACATTGAGAAGCCACAAGGGTTTGAGGTGTGTGAGAGAGAGCCTTACGTGTGCCTTTTGAGAAAGGCACTGTATGGTCTGAAGCAAGCTCCCAGAGCTTGGTATTCACGCATTGACTCATATTTGCTTCAAATGGGGTTTGAGAAGAGCAATGCTGATCCTAACCTCTATTACATCATTAGAGGTGTGTTAGCACAAATTTCTACCCTCCAATTTGAGCTGATAAACCTGTTATGCCAGCGGTAAAAACTTGGCTAATTATAGGAGAAATAGCCCCAGATGTCACGGGCTAAACTCCTCTTCGTTTGGGCTAGTGCTTGCTAGCCTCTGGGGGGGAGTCCCTAGGCACAATGAAGCGCCTTGCTCGCTGATCTAAGGTCTGATTTCTGCGTTAAAACTAAAAAATCAGCGAGCTGTTTTGTCTTGGACAGCGTGTGAAAGCGGTCCAAAACAGTGGAAAAATCGATCTTATATGCTTGGAGGGAACTTGCAGGGTTAGCACAATGAAGATAGACTAGAAAGAAGATGAAAACTATTCAAAATGATCGAAATTAACCATGATAAACAGTTCAGAAAATGACATATCAGATTACAAATTTACCATAATATCGCCACGAAAAGAGGTTTGAATGAAAAACACACACTTCTTTATTGATAAAGCTTCCAAGAGAGCTGATTGCACCACACTTGACAAGCCTACAACCGATACAATGACTACTTTGCTCAAAGAGGAGTCACTAAACTAGAGAAAGAGAGAAGAGAATGAGAGAGACACTATGCTGCTACTGCAAGAACCCTCCAAGTACCACTATGAAGCATCCAATATATAGCATATGAGGGCACATATCCAAGGGAGAAGAAAAGGACGCATGTGAGGATAAAAGGCGGATGAGAGGATGAGAAGCGTTAAGTGCATGCGTATGAGAGGATAGGAGATGAGTGTAAGAGTTCAAGTGCGCATGGGTTAGGTTATACGCTTAGCATGCAAGATAGGGCGCACTTGAAACATGAGAACACTCAAATATAACCCCACGTGTGTGAGTGGATGATATGGGAGATGACGTAAGGAAGCGTACGGTTATGGAAAATGACATGAGGGAGTTAGCTATGCGCACAGGTAGATAAGTATGCGCATGCATGGGAGATGTAAAGGAGGATGCATGATGTGAGGGTAACACAAGTGAGATGGACGAGAGATAGAGAGTGCATGCGTGGGGGGAAGGGTAATAGCGTGTGCATCCATGTGAGGAGGAGATGACGTGTGATGGAGTGTAGTGAGTGAGAAGGTGAGACGACGCACTTGAATGGGTAAGTTGCATGGTGTATTAAGTGCATGGAGTTGATATAACGTGAAGTGGATGTAATGTATGCATTCCATAAAAGGAATAAACATGAGCATACGTCATATTTAAGTGATACGCTTTTTTAACGAGGGCATGAACATAATGCATAAAGTGGATTGGAACGCATGCAATCCATAAAAGGAATAAACATGCATTTATTAAAAGGAATGGATGTATTAAAGAGAAAGGAGCGTATGTGAGGATTAAAGGGGGACAAAAGCCTTTAATTAATTAAATTTATTAAAAGGAATGGATGTATTAAAGAGAAAAGAGCATATGTGAGGATTAAAGGGGGTACAAAAGCCTTTAATTAATTAATTACAAATTTAAAGGGGGACATACTCTTAATAAATTAATATTAAAAGGGGGACATACTTTTAATAACTTAATATTAAAAGGGGGACATAGAAAAGGTATCCATGCATGGGATATGACTTAATAGAAAGGGCATGGGTTATATTAAAGGGAAAAGTGAGTATGGTTAGAAGGGGGCAAAACTTTTTATTAAATAAACTTACACTTTAATTAATAATAAAATAAAATAAAGTGAAATTTTAATTTAATAAAAGTAAGATAAAGGGGTTAAGCGAATGGGGTTAAGAGAAATGTGAGTGAGGGTATATTGGAAAGGGGAAGTGGGTTTAGGATTAGGATAGAATAGGGTTAGAGGGTTAAGAGGTATAGATAAAAATGGTTTAGAGACTACATGGAAAGTGTTTTTATAGCGGGTGAAGAAGAATTAGCGGGAAAAGCTAGCCTAATTGGCTAAACTTTTTCCACGGAAGTTCTACCCCATGCACCCTTGGTCAAATAATGCCACGTAGATGCCACACCTCACTAAAACTCGGCCACATGTCGGAATTTGATCTCGCCACTTTTCATTCCTGGAGATGACTGGACTTGCTAAATATAATAGCTGCTAAAAATATCCATCCGGTCCCAAAATTTTGAAACTTGTTGAAACTGACCCAAACTTTCCACAAATGCTTGGCATGACCGGGCGAACACCATTATGTGTCTACTGCTAAAAATAGACATTGCTAAAAATAGAAAGTTGTTCGAATGCCCTTGAATTTATACTCATTGATCTCGTCTTCCTGCAAGAGACCCGAATATGCAGTCAGAACCGACATGCAAGCCTTGGTACTCAACCTGCTAAAAATAGCAATCTGTTTGACATCATTTGGAAAAAGGTCCAAAGGCCTGTAGATGCCTCAAGGATCAATACTGTGCTCTCAAAATCTGAACTTGGGGCCTGAATCACAACCTGCCAAAAATAGCAAGTTCCTGCATGTCGCTCGAAAAAATGTCATCGGGCCTAGAATCCTGTAAGGACTCATACTGTATGCTTTGAAATGCCCCAAACTGTCAGGAGACCCACTCAAACCGTGCCTCCTAAAAAGTAGCAACACCTGTATAGATCTCTCTCTCACAAACGCATGGAAACCAAGTAGATTGTGACTCTTGAACTAAGTAACCCTGTACCGATCATGTACCTACCTCATGTGTGAACTATCCTCCTGCTCAACATAAGTGCTAAAACCCTGGGAAAATCTCATTATGCGAACCAACATTCTGCATGCTGGCTCTTAACTCTCAAGACTTTCAAGTATGAAAATCTAGGGGTTAATAATGGCGACTCAAGGGGACAGGATCCCCCTGTGGGATGTCGAGAACCACAAGATTCTCTGTGTCCATACAATCAAACTGATGCTCTGTGATAACTGAGGAATGTGTACCAAAAATACCCCTGTAACTGTATGGAAGGATGACAAAAAAAGGCCCTGTAATCTGATGAAGAACAACCTGTAAGCTGACTTGTAGTACCAAAGCCTGTCCAATGGGCCATGGAGTCAAAGTATTTAATCCTCCCACTAAAAACTGAAGACCAAGGGGTCTCATCTGAATTCGCTACCTGCTACCACCCGATAATGTGCACTCCTCCCCGTGGTAAATGTGTTGATGTCAACACAAGGGAGAAAGTCACTTCATCAGATGTCAATAATGTAAACACCTGTGAAGTGCGAAGGAGCACCACCAATAATGTCAATGGGTCCTAAGGTACAAGCACAACCTGACACTGTGAAAGATGTTTTGAAGTCGAACAATGACAAGGATCATCCAATCAAGGCCCAATGATGCTCAACCTTGTCGGATGCGAACTAACCGCCAATGAGGCTAAGGTGCTCTACTTCTGGGTCATCTGTAGATAATGTGTCGAAGTCGATACAAGATGACCTGCTGACAAGAAGAGAAATGATGTCTCTCTTCCCTCAGCTCGAAGTGATAACTCAAGAAGATCAAGATGAAAGAATCAAGTACCATATCCCTATGTTGGACTGGGGGGGGGGGGGCGGGACTGACTCGAAGCGGAAGATTGAATGATCAGAGACGAGGAGACAAGACATAAGATGACTCAAGATACTCCTATGTCTCCTCAAACTACCCATCCTAAAGGCTAAATGCTTCGGGAACAATGAAAAATGAACCCCCATCCATGCTCACTCTAATGATAGAAACAAAGGCTCGGCATGTGAAAGATAGACATTGAAATTTTGACCCAGGAACAACAATTATGGATAGCCATTTATTCAAGAAAAGGAAAGACGCACAAGACTCGACCATATGCTGATATAACTAGGCAAAAATCAGCGACACTTATGCAAAGACTGAGAAGTAAATATTGAACTGAAAGACTCTAACAAGGGAAAGTATGTTGCTGTCCTAAAACTGTAAAAAATCAGCAAGAAAGAAATATTGAAAAGACAATGCTGAAAGGAAAGACAAGTACCCTAAACCCAAAAACTTTTACCTCAAAATTGCCATGATTAAATCATAATACTCAAAGGACCAATGTAGCCATGCAACCAGATGATTAGTCCAACGAGAAAGGTCAGCACAATCAACCTTCCAAGGGGACCAACCATGAAATTTCATATAACCCAAAGTCACCTTGAAGTACTTGTTGGTGAAGCCATAACTGAAGGGTGCCAGTTGACTAAAGGTTGGTTGGGACTTAGAGCATGGTATTTCACCAGTAACAAGCATGAATGCATGAGAGCCGAAACTCTTGGCATCTACCTGTTGAAATACCTCCATCATTATGAGCTCAACTGGGTCACGATGAACTTTGATACCCAAGCACTGATCAATCTCAAGATCCTGAAGAACAACCTCGGGATTCAAAATCATAGGAAAAGTGTAAGGGACATCATCCTTTTGGTTGAACCAAAAGTGGCTCCTCCTGCTGTAATGGTATCTGATGACGCTGTTCCTGAACCACTGTTGTGATAGGCAAGGATGAAATCCCCTGTTGACTGGTCTTTACTTGGTTAACCTGTGGTTCCTCCTCTTGAAACTTTTCATCCGCTTGAAGTCTTTCATCTTCGCTAATGGGAGGAACCCATGAACACTCTAGAGTAATCACATCTTCACCTTCATCTTCTTGGAACTCGGCCTATGACACAATTGGTGTAGTTATTGGTTCCAGTTCATCTAAAATTGGGCTATCACCCTCTTGTTCATCTTTTGGAACTTGACACGGTGCAAGTTGTGGTTCATCTTCAATAACACAGACTTCTTGCACTTCTGTAACAACCAATGGTTGAAGATCATCAAGTAGAGTTACCTTCACTGGTTGGTCTGGAACATGGATCAGAGGGAGTTCACAAGCTGCAAGATGATTTCTTTCTAACTTGATAGCGGTAGTTTGTGCTTCCTCCAAATTTTGAGGGTCTTCAGTCCTGAGAAAAACACAAAAAATACCATCAAATGCCTCAAGGTAGTAAATCAAAGCAACATCTTCATTAGGTCTCACTCTGTAAGGAATTCGATTGTAAAATTTGAAAAAATGAGCATTAAAATGACAAACAGTTTCACTTTCATGCTTTTTAATAATTGAAAAAACTGTGCATAAGAAGAAAATGTCCTTTGTGTTTGCCCATCTTTTAGTGAATTTCTCCTGGAAGGAATCCCATCCATCAATGGAAGCATCCGGAAGGGACTTGTACCATGCTCGTGCCTTCCACTCAAGGGTCGACACAAACATCCTCATCACCACATCTTCATGTTCCATATTAAAATCGCCCACCACTTGCAAAAATTTAGCCAAGCGATCCTCAACCGATCCTCCCAACCTCCTTGAAAACAAAGGTATGCGTTTAAGCCACTTATGTGCAGGTAAGTCATGAGGATAATTTGGGAATGCAGCAAAACTTAGTGGGTCAAAAGCAGAGAATCTCCACCTTACTATTGGCCTCACAGTTGCATCCATATTGTTAGTCTTAGATAGAAAAAAGCATAGCTACCCTACTAGCTTGAGATGAAAATAAAAATAAAGATGAAGATGTCGAAGATACACTCACCATAGTGCTCGTCGAAAAAGAACTTACCTAAGAACTCGACATGCTTACCAAATTTGAGAAGAGTTCTTGGCAAAAGAAAGTCATGTTCCAGAAAAAGATAATAAAGTTTGTTGAAGCTCGGAATTTGACCTTGTGAGGGAATAGAAACCGAAAGATCTTCTTGTGTAAGTCCCCTGTGGAGTCGCCATGTGAGTCAAATAAAATAAAAACTCACCAATGTCATTGTTACCAAGGCTGGCGTTCCCCGACAACGACGCCAATTTGTTAGCACAAATTTCTACCCTCCAATCTGAGCTGATAAACCTGTTATGACAGCGGTAAAAACTTGGCTAATTATAGGAGAAATAGCCCCAGATGTCACGGGCTAAACCCCTCTCCGTTTGGGTTAGTGCTTGCTAGCCTCTGGGGGGAGTCCCTAGGCACAATGAAGCGCCTTGCTCGCTGATCTAAGGTCTGATTTCTGCGTTAAAACTAAAAAATCAGCAAGCTGTTTTGTCTTGAACAGCGTGTGAAAGCGGTCCAAAACAGTGGAAAAATCGACCTTATATGCTTGGAGGGAACCTGCAGGATTAGCACAATGAAGATAGACTAGAAAGAAGATGAAAACTGTTCAAAATGATCGAAATTAGCCATGATAAACAGTTTAGAAAATGACATATCAGATTACAAATTTACCATAATATCGCCAAGAAAAGAGGTTTGAATGAAAAACACACACTTCTTTATTGATAAAGCTTCCAAGAGAGCTGATTGCACCACACTTGACAAGCCTACAACTGATACAATGACTACTTTGCTCAAAGAGGAGCCACTAGACTAGAGAAAGAGCGAAGAGAATGAGAGACACACTATGCTGCTACTGCAAGAACCCGCCAAGAACCACTATGAAGCATCCAATATATAGCATATGAGGGCACATATCCAAGGGAGAAGAAAAGGATGCATGGGAGGATAAAAGGCGGATGAGAGGATGAGAAGTGTTAAGTGCATGCATATGAGAGGATAGGAGATGAGTGCAAGAGTTTAAGTGCGCATGGGATAGGTTATACGCTTAGCATGCAAGATAGGGCACACTTGAAACATGAGAACACTCAAATATAACCCCACATGTCTGAGTGGATGATATGGGAGATGACATAAGGAAGTGTACGATTATGGAAAATGGCATGAGGGAGTTAGCTATGCGCACAGGTAGGTAAGTATGCGCATGCATGGGAGATGTAAAGGAGGATGCATGATGTGAGGGTAACACAAGTGAGATGGACAGGAGATAGAGAGTGCATGCGTGGGGGGAAGGGTAATAGCGTGCACATCCATGTGAGGAGGAGATGACGTGTGATGGAGTGTAGCGAGTGAGAAGGTGAGACGACGCACTTGAATGGGTAAGTTGCATGGTGTATTAAGTGCATGGAGTTGATATAACGTGAAGTGGATATAATGTATGCATTCCATAAAAGGAATAAACATGAGCATACGTCATATTTAAGTGATACGCTTTTTTAACAAGGGCATGAACATAATGCATAAAGTGGATTGGAACACATGCATTCCATAAAAGGAATAAACATGCATTTATTAAAAGGAATGGATGTATTAAAGAGAAAGGAGCGTATGTGAAGATTAAAGGGGGGACAAAAGCCTTTAATTAATTAATTAAAAATTTAAAGGGGGACATACTTTTAATAAATTAATATTACAAGGGGACATAGAAAAGGTATCCATACATGGGATATGACTTAATAGAAAGGGCATGGGTTATATTAAAGAGAAAAGTGAGTATGGTTAAAAGGGGGCAAAACTTTTTATTAAATAAACTTACACTTTAATTAATAATAAAATAAAATAAAGTGAAATTTTAATTTAATAAAAATAAGATAGAGCAGTTAAGTGAATGGGATTAGGAGAAATGTGAGTGAGGGTATACTGGAAAGGGGAAGTGGGTTTAGGATTAGGATATAATAGGGTTAGAGGGTTAAGAGGTATAGGTAAAAATGGTTTAGGGACTATATGGAAAGTGTTTTTATAGTGGGTGAAGAATAATTAGCGGGAAAAGCTAGTCTAATTGGCTAAACTTTCTCCATGGAAGTTCTACCCCATGCGCCCTTGGTCAAATAATGCCACATAGATGCCACACCTCACTAAAACTCGACCACATGGCAGAATCTGATCTCGCCACTTGTCACTCCTGGAGATGACTAGACTTGCTAAATATAGCAGCTGCTAAAAATATCCATCCGGTCCCAAATTTTTTAAACTTGTCAAAACTGACCCAAACTTTCCACAAAGCTCGGCATGACTAGGCGAGCACCATTATGTGTCTACTGCTAAAACTAGACATTGCTAAAAATAGAAAGTTGTCTGAATTCCCTTGACTTTATACTCATTGATCTCGTCTTCCTGCAAGGGACCCGAATATGTAGTCAGAATCGACATGCGAGCCCTGGTACTCAACCTGCTAAAAATAGCAATCCGGGTGACATCATCTGGAAAAAGGTCCAAAGGCCTGTAGATGCCTCAAGGATCAATACTGCACTCTCAAAATCTGAACCTGGGGCCTAAATCACAACCTGCCAAAAATAGCAAGTTCCTGCATGTCGCTCGAAAAAATGTCATCGGGCCTAGAATCCTGTAAGGACTCATACTGTATGCTCTGAACTGCCCCAAACTGTCAGGAGACCCACTCAAACCTTGCCTCCTAAAAAGTAGCAACACTTGTATAGATCTCTCTCTCACAAACGTGTGGAAACCAAGTAAACTGTGACTCTTGAACTAAGTAACCCTGTACTGATCATGTACCTCCCTCATGTGTGAACCATCCTCCTGCTCAACATAAGTGCTAAAACCCTAAGAAAATCTCAGTATGCCAACCAAAGTGCTTCACGCTGGCTCTTGACCCTCAAGACTTTCAAGTGTGAAAATCTAGGGGTTAACAACGTGAGGACACGCTTATTCTCATTCTGTATGTGGATGACTTGTTCATCACGGGAGCGGAGCATCTCATAGCTGAGTGCAAGTTGAGCCTTGCATCGGAGTTTGAGATGAGTGACATCGGGTTGATGCACTATTTCTTGGGCATGTAGGTTTGGCAGGAGGAGGGTCACATCTTCCGGGGATAGGGGAAGTATGTTGTAGATAGCTTGAGAAGATTTCATATGGAGGACTGCGGGCCTATGTCGACACCCATGGTCACCAACTGGAAGAAGCTTAGCGCTTCAGATTCCTAGTTGGTGGATGCTATAGGATACAGGCAGTTGATTGGATCGTTGATGTATCTGGTTAACACTCGACCAAATATTTGTTTTGCCCGTGAATACTCTCAGTGAGTACATGGTGGAGCCGAGGAGTGTTCACTAGATTGGGGCAAAACATGTTTTGCGGTACATTGCAGGTTCAGTGGATTATGGCCTGGACTATGTTAGAGGGGATGGAGTGAGTTTGGTTGGCTATACAGACTCAGACTGGGCAGGATGTGCCATTGACAGGAAGAGCACCTCAGGGTGCTGTTTTGGGTTGGGGTCAGGACTTGTTTCTTGGTTCAGTCGGAAACAAAAGTCAGTTGCTTTGAGTTCAGCCGAGGCAGAGTATATGGTGGCCAGTTAGGCCAATTGCAAGGCATTTTGGCTTCGTAAGATGCTGGTTGGATTATTTGGTCAAGAGTTGCCTCTGACTGTCATTCACTGCGATAATCAGAGTTGTATCAAACTCTCTGAGAATCCAGTGTTCCATGACAGGTCGAAGCATATTGAGATCAGATACCACTTCATCAGATATTGGGTCCAGCGAGGGGCGATACAACTTCTGTACATTCCGACTAACGAGCAGGTTGCAGACATTCTCACCAAGGCCTTACCAAGGGGAAAGCATGTCTACTTTAGAGACAAGATGGGCTTGGTGAGAAACACTTTCCTCGGTAAGAGGGAGTGTTGACTTTTGGTGTACCTTGGGAAGTGGTCCCCTTGTGGTTGTGAGTCTCTAATGACAAGAGGGAAATATTTGTGACTATGTACCTTGTACTTTATGTCTAATTCCACATTGACTTCACTTAAGTCAAAAAGGTGGAATTTGTCACTTAAGGCAAAAGTGACAATTAATTCACTAAGTGGGTGAATTGAGGGACATAAAGTGAACTTAGGAAACTTAACCCAAAGTGGGTTTCTAAGTGAGATTATTTTGGGATGATCTCACCCATTGATTAGATGTGGCTTGGAGTGATCTAGGCCATTCATCTTTAGGTTTCCTTATGGATGGTTCAAGAGGGGCACATAGGCTCATGGAGGCTCAATTCACTCATTTGTTCACTTGGAGAGTTTGAAAGAGAGCATTGAGAAGAGAATGGAGGCATTGGTTTTGGGAATCTTGGGCACCTACTGTCATGGAGGTCTCATGGAGGCTTTGACCCTCATTTATTTGTGGTGAGTGCTTTTGCTTTGAGGAGGGCACAGTCTTGGAGGAGGGTGTAGGCTTAGTAGGCACTAGCATTACTTGCGCTCTAGCAGATCTGTTAGATTCAGTGAGGAGGTAGCATACAACAACTTGTTTGTATGCAAGGGCTTCTTCATTGGTCAAGGGAGGATCAAGGGCGCTTCAGTTCAGTGGGATAGGCAACAAAGGGAGAGGGCGCATTTCTTCTTGGAACCTTTGGCAGGGATTGAGAGGAGCTTGCTACTTGTACAAGTTCCATTGTATTTGCTTACTTGTTGTATCTCATGCTTTAGACATCACTTATATACATTTTCATTCTAAACTAGTTTTCCCTGGGGGGGTTTTATCCAGGGTCATGTTGACCAAAAATACCTGTGTTCATTTTTCATGTATGCTTAGTGTTTAAATCAGCAGTAGGAGCTTGTAAAGATCCTATAGGAGTGCTATATGTTTTGAGGTTTGCATGTGCTAACACTTGGTTACTAAAACTACTTGCAAGGGTACCTTAAAAGAGCATATAACCATCAGTTGAGGGCAGAATTATTGGCAGAAGTAAACAGACCTGTTTGCTGTCCTAAAACGCAGCAAAGGACAGATTTGCATAACCAAACCTAGAGCCCAACAATTGGTCATAAGACAGGTCTGTTGGGCAGCCCTCACAGTTCCTCAAAAATCTACAAAGGATTGTTCCAACAATAATTTATACAGTTCCGAAGCTCAAATCTAGCTGATTTGATCTCGTGTAAGAGAATCACATCCAGATGGAAGCACTGCAAAACACCACGTACTATTGGTCATTGACTGGGAGTTGTCCTCCCATGAACATTCCATGACAAGGGAGAGAGCTTCATTCCAAAGTCCTAAACTACTATATCTGTTATCCATCTCAAACCCCTCCAATGTCGGAGTACGATGATCTAGCGAATGAGCCATTGCATCCTTATAGGACTTAACCTGTGGTCTTGGGTTCACATCCCCCACTGACTAGTCTCCATGGGTGGGCACCTCTTTATGGTTGTTAGTCTTGACCTGTCAACTTGGGTCAGTCATGTACTAAAGTTTAAAACATCTTCGGGGTTCAAATTTCAAACAAATGCACAAATTCTCTGTAAGTTAACATGTGGCAGAAATGTTAGGTTGTTTGACATGGTCATGCCTGTCATAACTTGCGTATATACACCATATTAACTGTGGTGGATCTTCACACACATAGAAAGGAATGGAACTCATGTTGTCTAATGGTGTTAAGAACAAACCAAAGTGGTCATAATATGTTGGGAGCAACATGACAAAGACTTGATGGCAATGGTCCTTTGAAGGGTGTTGTGGATCTCTGATTGCTTTCCCAACAATAGGCAATACAGATTGAGGGCTGTCTATTGCAAAGCAGCTCCAGTCAAAGTCTTTTTAGTGCCAGAAATTGAATAGAATGTTTAAATTTGCAAGTGCATGATTTGATATATATTCTTTTGAATGTTAAAATTCAGATCCACAAGAGTCTGTATGGGAAATACTCTGTTGGATCTGTTGCATGATGGATGTGTGATCTATTATTTTAGCAAAAATGTGCAATGATATGTTATATTTTTGGCATGTTCACAATTTTGTGGGTGAGGAATGGCACTGTTTCCTAAGTTTTCATCTTTTTCCATACAAGTCCCCAGCACATTGTTTTCTGAAAGAAATGTGATAATCTGTCTGCATACTTTTTAGGATTGGAACTTGGGCAGTTATTAAAACTTGTTTGTTTACAGTCCAACTTATATTGTTATGATTGAAGTGTGATTGGATCCTTTTCTAGTATATTGTGGACCCTTATTGATCTGTTGCAATTGTGGGATATGCAGGATAGGGTCCAAATTGGTTTATCATCGTCTTTCATGGAGGGAGCCAATTGCACCCTGTAAATTATATGTTCTGTTTGAAGATGATCATTTGGTAATTTTCTGTACTACCACATTTTAGGTGATAAAACTTTGAGGCGACAATGCTGAAGCACAGAGTGTAGACCTTTTTAACTTTGAAGACTTACAGTGATAGAAGAGTGCGGACAATGTACTATTGTTTTGAGTTTGTAGCATTTTACACTTACAGGTCAATTCCATAAGAAATATATTTTGTAGAAACACACACTACAAATGCTAGTTTCTAATAATTCATAGTATTACAGTTCATTAGTGTAATCAACTTTGAAGTTTATATTGGTGAAGTTCCTAGTGTTTAGTTTCTGGTAGATGACATCTCAGCAGGAAGCTGATTTGGGTACTGCCATTGCTTGAGTCCAGGTGTTTTATTTCAGGTTATGTCGAGATGTTGTTATTATCTAATATAATGTTTTATGGTGTTTTACATTTAATATTATGGTTTATGAGGTTCAGCTTGCAGTGAATAAGCCATCAGGCCTGCAAGTTCTACCTGGAGGACTATTCCAACAGCGGACTGTATTAACTCAACTCAAGTGGAAAGCTAGCCAGTCGAGCAAATATAGGTCAGTGGCTGGAAAGGCCGTTGCTGATTTTCAAGAATCACAACCTGTTCCTGTTCACCGCCTGGGTAGAGGCACATCAGGTACTTTCAGTTTCCATTAACATGACCTTAAGTTAGGTTTCTAAGGAATTTTTTTCCCCAAGGAAAACCTCATGGGGAAACCTAACAGATGCTTCCTCACATTTGTGGATGGCATCCTTAGTAAACCTGTTTGTGTAAACTAGTGCACCTCACTCAAGAGGATTCAAACTTGTGCACCTTCCAGCATGGAACTAGCCAAATGCCCAGCAACATTGGCGACATCCAGTTGAGCTAATCCCTTGGGCTAGGTTTATTAGGAATGTTATCCGATTATGCCTAGCTTTGTTAGTTAAGTAAATTCAGGTTGTGTTGAATAGTAATTGTAACTGATTCAAAATCTTTTCAGATAAACAATCAAAACCTGTTCTCCATTTATTGTCATCTCTTGTATTACTGAGGTGATCCCAGTTTAGAAGTTCTGAGGTGACACTAAATAACAAAAAGTCGTGCTTTATAACAAACTTTGTATGATAATTATGTTGAATTAGGAGACTATCTGTCTTTCAAAGGGTCTATTGCATGCACATCAAGAAATTACTAAGGGAAAGCAGTATTTTTGGAATGCATTTTGGTCCATAAAATCAAGGAGAAATTGAAGGATATCCCAAAGACTGCAAAGGTTGTAGTCATTTTGATGGACCTCGATGAACTCTTGGGTTACGTGATAGATTGTGTTTATATTCATTGAATCTCCACTATTGTGGATTCTTAGCCATTATGTAGTGAATGTCTTTTAAGTATATAAACTTCTAACCATTGTGACAAATTATTTTTTTCCAAGGAAAACCTCATGGGGAAACCATATGGATGCTTCCCCACATTTGTGTTTGGCATCCCTAGTAAACTGGTCAGTGTAGACTGGTGTGCCTCACCAAAGGGGATTTGAACCGGGCACCTGCTGGCATAGAACTAACTAAATGCCCAACAACATTGGTGACAACCAGTTGTGCTAACCCCTTGGGCTTACAAATTATATTTATGCTTATCAAATATTAAGTAGTCGTAGCCACTATTGAGGAAATGGAAATTAGGATTTCAAAAGAAGACAAAAGGAAAATAACCACTGAAATCTATAGAGAAACTGCTGAGTTAATTCTTGGGTCCATAAGCAATAGTAGAGAGAGTCTTTGCTTGGGGCAAGAGTAAACAGAATAAATTTTGGCAGATAAATGAACTGCAAGTTGAAGCTTAGAGAAGAAAGTCAAGTGAGTTCAGAGTTCTGATAGGTTTCGAGAGCCAAGGTTTGTCATTTGAAATGCCATATATGCATTTATTAATTAGATTGCCTAGTCATACTTCTGGTTATCTGACAGAAGTACCTTTTTTCTATGAACGTAAGCTATCTTTTAGTACATTAATTATACATAATGCGAACTCTGTTTTTATAGTATTTCTCTTAATTGGGCTGGAAATATCTCTTCCCCCATTGGGAGACTCATTGTCCTTAATAAGGCTGGTAGTGGTAATTCATGTGGATTGCTTGATTGGTCTGCCCAATGATTCTATCAAATATTTTTTTATTTCCATGTTAGTGTTACAAACTTTTCTTGTTCTCTCATGGACCAAATGGGTGGAGATGGAGCACCACATCCCAAGGTTCGAGAGGATTCTTCAGCTATGCCATCTCCATGAGATTGAGTCTAAGGAACACCTTGCCTTCAGGTGTCCCATCTACTATGAGATTTGGGGGAGGTTCCATTGCTTGTTCTGGGATTCGAGAGGTTCCCTTGTCACCTTCTTTTGCTAACTTGATCAGAGATGCCTAGCTTTATATGTCCAAGAGGTGTTTATCCATAGGAAAGAGACTTTATGAGGCTTTTGTAGGCCCAATTCTGTTTTCTAGCCTCAACACCACCTTATACACACTTTGATACACATACATCTACCAGTCGTTGTTAAATGGATGATGCAGGACCTTCTAGTGGCAAACGAACCATTACTTTTTTCCCGTAAAAGGAGGAGAGGGAATCTATAGCTAGCTGCTAGATTTGTCATTGTAGATGAATAATGATGTTGGGATACATTTATATATATTTGATGTCATTTTGTATTGGTAGTCCACTTTTGAGTCCTTCCTTTGGCCAATGATCAGGATTCAGGATCCAGTATCGACTTTGATTTATCATTTATGATTTGGCATCCACTACATCATATAAATCGCTGTTTTTTCCATATTTATGTGCCATCATGCTTATTGGATGTTGCTGTTGGTTTATATTTAAAAAAAAAATTAAAAGAATGATTAATTTTTTTTGTATTTTTCAATGCTTGCCACGTTTGCTGATTTTTGTTGGTTATTTCACTGATTTTTACCGATTTTTACAATGTGCCGATTTTCCGACCCTAAGTGATTTTTGGCTGATGCCAATTTTTTCAACAAATAATCCAGATTAGTTCTGCTTTTCTTTCAACATATTAACTTTTACCCCTTTTACCATTGAGATTATTTTGCCCCTTGCTCTGACTTGTAATTCTATGTCTTACCTCTTCTCTAACGTTCCATATATGTTCTAATCCTTAGATGCTTTTCTTTCCAGGTATATTACTCTGTGCAAAATCAGAAATCGCAAAATCACAGCTTGCAGCAGATTTTGCTGATGGCACCTCTTTTATCAACAGGAACAGGTTTGTTACAGATTATTTCTTTTGCATTGCCAGTATATGTAGATTGCTATGGTCATTGGATCTTTCCCCTTTGATATGCTTTCGGGAGTACATAGGGTGTGATGTGCAACTAATGTATTAATCTCTTTATTGGCATTTGCTTCATGGTTGTTTTGGGCCTCAACAGTCTGTGTTGTGAATGAAGAGGCAAAATTGCAGAAGCAGTTGACCCTAAAAGGCTCTTCAGAATCTTATTCACTAAACATACCCTTCGCATGTAAATTATTCATGCATAGAACAATGCACAAATGCAATGCTTGAGAAAGATTTGCAATGCAATCTTTTTGCTTCTCAGAAGCACATTGTTTCTTATTATTGAATAGAAAATTAAATGTTCCAGAATATATGAACAGTTCTTGTTGTTGATGTTGAAATATTGTAACTGCAAAGAGTATTCTTATTATTATTGATATATTATTCATAGGATCAATCCCCATTGTGGATTGATCATGTCGGTTATTGTAATAGGACCAAATCCCCTTTTGCGGATTGGTCAAAAGACAATTGTAATAGGTAGAATAAGAAGTCGGCCCCAACAGTTATTAAAGAGACCCAAAAATATAATAAAGGTGGGTTTACCCACCCAGTTTGAGAAGTCGGTCCTGCCAGTGAAGAGACACTTCACACGTGCCAGACTTGTATAAATAAAGGAGGCTAGCGCCTCACTTAAAAACAACTCACTTGCTCAGTTTGAGAGACAAGTTCTGATCTGTTACTGGCAAAGGAGAGAGAGAGTGGCGCATATCTAGGAGAGGACTTTCTGTATTAGCATAAGAGATCTCTTGGCATTGTATTGGCTATTTATATTAAGGAAG
>ML784955.1:374366-390541 GCA_009831015.1 Picea engelmannii
CAAAGAGTATTCTTATTATTATTGATATATTATTCATAGGATCAATCCCCATTGTGGATTGATCATGTTGGTTATTGTAATAGGACCAAATCCCCTTTTGCGGATTGGTCAAAAGAAAATTGTAATAGGTAGAATAAGAAGTCAGCCCCAACAGTTATTAAAGAGACCTAGAAATATAATAAAGGTGGGTTTACCCACCCAGTTTGAGAAGTCGGCCCTACTAGTGAAGAGACACTTCACACATGCCAGACTTGTATAAATAAAGGAGGCTAGCGCCTCACTTAAAAACAACTCACTTGGTCAGTTTGAGAGACAAGTTCTGATCTGTTACCGGCAAAGGAGAGAGAGAGTGGCGCATATCTAGGAGAGGACTTTCTGTATTAGCATAAGAGATCTCTTGGCATTGTATTGGCTATTTATATTAAGGAAGTTTTGCTCGGTTTTCTTCCCCTAGAGGGTTTCCCAGGATACATGCTGTGTCTCTTGTGATTGTGTATTTCTCAGTGATCTTGGATTATGCTATTGTTATCTAATGAAATGCAAACATCTATAATAATGGCTTAAACATTAACAGTTGAGGCATCTTGTCCTTAACTGAGGGATAAATTACTGATATAAAGGAAATCATGAAGGTAAATCTTTATTTCCTCTTTTTATATGTTCTCTTTCTTTACTTTTGAACTATTCTGTTAGCTTAGTTTGGCAATCATGTGGCATTTCCTAGTCTAAACTCCAAAGTCCCACCCTTCCAATTCTTGATACATCTTCGTTTTATTATATAATATACTTACACTGCCAAAGGAAGAAGGTTCATACAAAGGCTTGTTAGGAAGTCCTGCATTTGGTTAAAGTAATTTGTATGACTACACATACTGTTTTGATCAGAACCTCTTTTATCTTAGTTAGCCATGTCTACTACGACCCACATTCCTGCCCAAGAACCCTGGCAACATTGGGGTGTGTTACTGATAATTCTTGCACTTAAGATGTGAAGTCCAAA
The DNA here is from genome assembly GCA_009831015.1 of Picea engelmannii. Taxonomy (NCBI): domain Eukaryota; kingdom Viridiplantae; phylum Streptophyta; class Pinopsida; order Pinales; family Pinaceae; genus Picea; species Picea engelmannii. Next base: position 375,367 of record ML784955.1, read on the forward strand.
GATCGGATGCAAGGTTAAAGGTAAGTCAAGAGGGTGCCAATGCCACCTCACAACCCTCTTCTTGCTTTAGACCAGCTCTCCTCCCGTACAAGGGGGATATCCCTAGGGGAGGATCACTAAGACAAGTAATATTATGGCTCAAGGTGAAATGAAGAGGTATCTTAGTGAAACAGATTTTTATTTTGTTATTAAGATTGATTTTTAAGGTGGTTAATGGGGCAAAGACTAGTGCCAAAGATCCAAAGGGCATATGGGGTCAATGAAGACTCCATGAGGGCTGAAAATGGATGATTACTGGTAGATGAGAGCAATTACTGCTGTAAATACACAGAGAAAATTACCATGACAGCAGATCTATGATGGATGGAAATTTCAATATATAGGTTCTCTAGAGGTACTCTACTCATACACATGCTTAACTATTAAAGAGATTTCTTTCCACACATAAAGACACCCTAAAACTCTTCCTTTGAATGACAAATCACAATGCTTTAAGCCTGAAAATGAAAACAGCAAGGAAATTGAAATCATAAAACCTGTTTCAAGCTTCCTTTCCCAACAGCTGGCTGCCCTACTTGAGATGTCTATAGTAGCAGAATTTAGATAGTTTCCAGCACATATAAATCTGCAATAAATGGAAGATGGACAGCCACACATTGATAAGAGAATTCACCAATCACATTGCCATAAAAATATTCAATGCAAGCCAAATACAAAGAGTACAAGTCTTTTCTCAATCCATCAACAACTATTACAATAGGTGGGGCCTTCCTTATATATTGTTCAAGGCCCTAGACCTCCTCAACAAAAAATAATAATAATATCCAAGGGTAAAACCCTAGATCCAACCTAGGAATACATAAACAACTAATAATCCACCAACTAATTTAAGTGGACAAGTTAACATGCATAAAATAATCAAGGACAAGTGGTGGTTATGCCACATGTCCCCATCTCCAACAAAAGGCCTCCATAGAGCTATGACACCTCCTCAAGATAGGTAATAGAACATGTCGAAAGCTCCAACGTCCTCCTCAAAAATCTCGAAGAGAAATTGCTCCATAAATAAACATTCAAAAGTTTTGCAACAACCACCTTAAAGTGGTGCATCGTGGCTCCTCATAGGTAGACGTTCCATCATAAAATCATGAAAAGGTCATCTATGTGGTCTCCAGGGTGCAATCACTCCTCAATATGTGTGCAAATGGCTATATCCCAATAGTGAGGAGTCAACCAACTAACAATAACATCAATGCACATGTAAAAGGCCAACAAACTCCATGGAGGAAGGGGACAACCTCATCACTCAAACAAGATAATAATACGAAATGTGAAGTGCCTCAACATATGTTCCCATGAGGGTGAGCGCTCTACCAAGGGAGTTACTCCACATTATCAAACACCAATCCTAATGATAAACACATACACATAAGCTAAGGCGCTCATGTATTATGCCTCCAACCAAGTCAAATCATGTCAAAACTAGTTGTTGAGAGGGCTAGAATCATTTAAAACAATGTGCACAAGGGGACTGCTCAAGGAAAATCACGAATAAATAATATCAAGGTGCCAATACCATGCCAACTAAGCCCAAGAGTGCCAGGGCATCCAACCTCTGGGTACCATGATCATCTCATCTCATCAAGACGTCTAGCAAGGTGGGGACTAGGCCAATATCATACAATGTGCAAAAGGTGAAACACTCTCCATTGATGATGGGCATGTAGACTGAGGATATCACCATAATGTTGAAACATAACATGTGATGTATGCCACTCCACGATCAAGCTAAAATAACTCTATAGTAAACCATTGAAAGTCTTGATATGCTCTAGGAGCAACAATAATTGTGCAAGCATCGTATTTCCTGTAGACATCTCATACACACCTTTGGTGGTGGTTAGCAATGCCATAAAGGAAGTGTTGAGGAAAATATGAGCATCCATAACAATGCCCCTGTAATTGTCTAGTCTTCCATCAGTGACTCCCTACAAGTCTCTGATGAGTGTGATGAAAATCATAGGTGAATCACTGATGTGATGAAATTTACAAGTGGTGTGATGAAAATCACGAGTGAGAACCCTCATACAATATGAGGGGTAACAGGGTGGACATTGATTTCTTTAGGAGATTAAATATTTCTGATTTTTCTAAGGGTGGATCTAAAATTCATTTTTTTTTCACTGAATCAATTCTACTAGAGTATCTATTTTTCCTATTCACCGTCTTGGTTAGCTTGCTTCTGAGTCACACATGTTCTCTGATGTAGGTCCTCAGTATATAATGGCATTTGGTTATAGAACTGGGTTGTAATAGGCATTCGACCCAATTTGAAGCTTAATGAATTGCAAAGATTTGGCAATGGAGCATAACCACTTTTCTTAACTGCATTCACAAATTCTGGGTCATCGTTGATATAATTATGGGTCCACTAAGTTTCGAGTTATCCTGACCCCTTGCATATCACAAAGGGTTTTGCTGCTATAACTTTGGAGTCTGTAGTTATTTTTATTCTTTTCTCGGTCCAATCTGTGTCTGGGTTGGCCCCAATCTGTTTCTGGATCAATGCCTTCAAAGTGGGCCCTGATCACTTGTCTCATAGAACAACTTACCCTTGTTCAAAGTTCAAAATGGTTATGATTAGAGTAGCATATGATTAGTAAGAAAATGATCAGGGCCAAGTGGACACGTCATGGGCGAGTAGGTCCTTGGCGATGCACTATGGGTGTGTAGGTCCTAGTGCTATACTAGTATTACACTATGGGCATGCAGGTCCTACTGATGCCTAGGGGGATGTGACCCCTAGAAGGCCCACATGGGTGCACACATGTGTGACAATGTCCCGTGAGGACACGCCATGGGTGAGTAGGTCCTTGGCATGCACTATGGGCGAGTAGGTCCTAGTGCCACACTATGGTCGAGTAGGTCCTAGTGTATTCTATTGGTGATGAGGCCCTAGAAAAGGTCCACATTGGGTGTAGCCATGTGCGACGTGATGATGCTACTAGTAGCATGGTCTGCATGACCATGGCATGGTCGGAGGACCATGACACAGCCTGCGAGGCTATGAGGACTAGAGGAAAAATATCATGGAGAATACCTCCTTGGCTAAGAGGGAGTGTTGATGTTTTTGGTAGCTGCGGGAGATATTCACCTCCTGGATAACCTTTCTTATAGATGAAGATGCTAAGACGTCAAAAGAAGACCATTGAAAGAAATAAAGAATCCCCAGAAGAATTATATTGATCCGGAAGTAAAGTCGGCTCCACAAGAATAAAATAAACAGAATTATATTTTCCAGAAAGGTCAAGTTGGCCCTGCCAGAAAAGTCACTGGACAGATTAGTATAAATAAGGGCGATGCCTTCCTCATTTGTCACACTCTCTCACTCATCTATAGCGCAAGTTTGGTAGAGAGATGCAACTGCAATAGGAAGGATGGCGCAAGTCTGGTTGGGGTTTTCTTATCTCTTGGTGATGCATTGGTGAAGGCCAGCTACCCTAGCGCTCTAGCTAGGGTTTGCTACAATATTGTTGGTGGTACACTAGTGGAGGCTAGACACCCTAGCGCTCTGGCTAGGGTGCTATGTTGCTGGATTATTTCTTGTTGGTTTTCTCTAGTGGATAGAGCTTGTTCTTGGTTTTTTTGTCTTTGCAAGGATATTCTCTATAAGAAGGTTGCTGGATTTTTCCCCTTGTGTAGAAGGGTTTCCCATGATGTATATGTTATGTTCGGGGGTGGCACGAGTAGGTGCTTATGGTTGGGTGGCGATGGTGAAACATCGCCTATGGAGAAACAAGCATGCAAAAGAAGTTCAAATTGCTATGGTAAATCTAATGTTAACGTAATTAACGAAAATTCAACAGAATACAAATGCAACAATACTTGTAGATTCCGACAGTACTCATAACTTTATAGACAACAACTTCGCTAAGAAACTGAACCTTTTTGTGTACCCACTAATGACCTCACTGTTACAATTGCTGATGGACAAAAGGTCAAGTGAGTAGGAAGATGTCATAAAGTCTCGATTCAAGTATCGAAATTAGAACTACAAACAGGATGCTATGCTCTACCACTCGATGACATGGATATGGTGCTAGATGTCAAATGGTTGATGCAATTGGGCACTTACACCACCAACGTTGAAGAACGATTCATGAAATTTAAATGGCAAGGACATAAATTATATGTGGGGTTGAAAGTTCTCATTGCAAGGAACGTGATTTTCAACTAATGAAAAAGGGGCAAGAAACTAGATGAACATACAACAGCTGAAGCAAGGAAAGAATGTTACAAAGGAGCATCAAGATTTCACGTTGAGGTCAAAAGTCTTTAGAATATGATGCACACCCTACAAAAGAATCTTGCCAGCACTTAAATCGAAAGCCAAGTCAAACCCTAAACCAGACACAAACAAAGATGATACTGCCAAGAAAGCATGCTCAACAAAAGAAAATCCTATTTACTATGCTTCGAGGACAAATCATTCTTTAAGGGGGTGGCAATGTAATAATAATAATAATAATAAATAATACTAATTAAGGTAATGAAAAATCAAATGTCACACAACCCTTCACTTCGTGACCGGTCAATGCATATAAGTACATCGTCATGAGGCTCATTGTAACATCATCAATTCATATCAATCATTTATTAATCAATATTCTATATATTTGTAGACATATTCAATCAATTCAGTGATAAATAGAAATTGTTTATTCCATAGTGATGCAGTTTAGCTACAAAAGGTGATGTGTACTGGATGGGTTCTTACAGGTCATGGTAGGCATAATAGGTCTAGTCTTTTAGGCGTCAAGATCAATTTATATTGCATCAAGGTGTGTTTATTGGAGGTAAAACCAAAGTTTGCATCAATAGTAGATGGATTGAATTCTTGAGTGATGGACTTCAATTTGACTATTGAATTAGTGAAGGATTGGATGGTTAATGACTTGGCATGCTTTAACCATTCTGGAAAAAGGTCTTGCGGCCAGCTTTGGTACAAGGTTCACAGAGAGGACAATGGGATGTGGAGTTGTGAGCCATAGTCTGTTGTTGATCAGTTGTGCTACTCAGATGCGGGCTGTGGACAGCTTTTATAGCTTGCTTGAGCCAGATAAGTTGGTTATGTTTTAGGACAAGCTATTGTGTTTAATAAGACCATCAAGAGAGGGTATTAGAGTATTTGTTATCATGATCATGTCATATAATAACTTAGCCGAGGAGTTATAATTAGGCACTTTACATTATGTCATGAAATTAAGTTATGATCACTTAATTGAATTAAGTCATATGTGAATAATTCAAATACAAGAATTGGAAGTACAAACAGGATGCTATGCTCTACCACTCGATGAGATGGATATGGCGTTAGGTGCTGAATGGTTGATGCAATTGGGCACTTATACCACCAACCTTGAAGAACAGTTCATGAAATTTAATTGGCAAGGACAACATTATAAATTATATGGGGTTGAAAGTTCCCATCGCAAGAAACGTGATTTTCAACTAATGAAAAAGGGGCAAGAAACACAGATGAACATACAACAGCTGAAGCAAGGAAAGAATGTTACAAAGGAGCATCAAGGTTTCACATTGAACAAACGGGTCAAAAGACTTAGGAAGATGATGCATGCCTTTCAAAATATTCTTGCCAGCCCTCAAATCGAAAGCTAAGCCAAACCCCTAATACCAGTCAAAGATAAAGATGATACTGCCAAGAAAGCATTCTCAACTAGAGAGAATCCTATTTACTATGCTTTGAGGAGAAAAAATTCTTTAAGTGGGTGGCAATGTAATAATAACAATATTAATAAATAATACTAATTAGGGTAATGAAAAATCAAATGTCACACAATCATTCACTTTGTGACCAGTCGTTTCATTTAAGTAGACAGTCACGAGGCTCATTCTAACATCATCAATTCATATCAATCATTTATTACTCAATATACCATATATTTGCAGAAATATTCTGTTAATTCAGTGATAAACAGAAATTGTTTATTCCATAGTGATGAAGTTTAGCTACAAAAGGTGTTGCATACTGGTTGGGTTCTTATAGATCATGGTACGAGGCTCATTTTAACATCATCAATTCATATCAATCATTTACTACTCAATATTCTATATATTCGCAGAAATATTTTGTCAGTTCAGTGATAAACAGAAATTATTTATTCCATAGTGTTGAAGTTTAGCTACAAAAGGTGTTGCATACTGGTTGGGTTCTTATAGGTCATGGTACAAGGCTCATTTTAACATCATCAATTCATATCAATCATTTAATACTCAATATTCTATATATTTACAGAAATATTTTGTCAATTCAGTGATAAACAGAAATTGTTTATTCCACAGTGATGAAGTTTCGCTACAAAAGGTGTTGCGTACTTGTTGGGTTCTTACAGGTCATGGTAGGCATAAGAGGCCTATTCTTTTAGGCGTCAACATCAATTTATATTGCACCGAGGTGTGTTTATTGGAGGAAAAACCAGAGTTTGCATTAATGTTAGATGGGTTGAATACTTCAGCGATCAACTTCAATTTGACTAATGAGTGAATGAAGGATTGGATGGTTAATGGCTTGGCATGCTTAGAATCAACCATTCTGGAAACAGGTCTTGCGGCCAGCTTTGGTACAAGGTTGACAGAGAGGACAATGGGATGTGGAGCTGTGAACCATAGTCTGCTGTTGATCAGTTGTGCTACTCAGATGCAGGCTGCAGACATCTTTTACAGCTTGCTTGGGCCAGCCGCCAGATAAGTTGGTTATCTTTTGGGACAAGCTATTGTGTTTAATATGACCATTAAGAGAGGGTATTAGAATATATGTTAGAATGGTCATGACCATTAAGAGAGGGTATTATAATATATGTTAGAATGACAGGCTATTGTGTTTAATATGACCATTAAGAGAGGGTATTAAAATATATGTTAGAATGGTCATGTCATATAATAACTTAGCCGAGAAGTTTTAATTAGCTACTCTACCTTATATTATGAAGTTAATTTACGATCACTTAAAGTGAATTAAGTCATATATTAATAATTTGATGTTTGGAGTTAAGTAACTTACATATAATGTATGTCTCCCTCGTTGAGACTAGCTTATGTAATGTCTCTAATACATTTGATTAATAATATCAACTCATAATGTTTTTCTCTCTAATCTGGATGTGTGTGTATTGACAATTGTGTATATGTAATTATGATATTTGCTAGAGAGTGTTAGCAATGAATCTGACTCTGTGAAGATAAAAAACATCACCAAGTGCAAGAGGTGAGCTCCAAACTCTCTCCCACTTAGTATTCCGCACTATTGTACTTAGCAGTCCCTTTGACCTATTTGAGGTCATTTTGTTGGACACTAATAAAATTATCTTATCTTATTTGATCTTATCTCCCGTTGGCATGAAGAAGACCTGGTTCCCATATCGTGGATCCTTAAAGAACTGTTGGTTGGATAAGAGGATCAAAAGAGCATGTCCTGAAAAATAGCCTGGAAGAATTGCCTCTTTAGGAGTGATAGAGAGGCATAGACATTTTGAAACCTATGCTTGGCTCCAAAAGTCGTAAACTGAGGTATACATAAGAACACAGTCTCGACTGACTGTGTTTGAAGGCAAAAGTGAGATGTTTTCTTGCTAGTGCTTCACTGCTGGTGCTGAAGATCATCACCTTGGCATTACCAAAGTTAACGTCAGATCATCTATACTCAGAAAAAAATTGCAAGAGCATCCTACTATCATTCTAGACCTCTCGGGAACGAAGAAAGGAGCACACGATAATCTGCAAAGAGGATAGTAGATATTGAAATTACCTATAACTAGGATCACCCGTCTCAGTATTCTCATATATATTCTGCTTAAGCTCATAAATATACAAGTCGAGGAGGATCAGAGATAGAAGGCATCCCTTTTTTCAGATTGATGCCGCTTTGGATGTCTTGTAAGAACCCTTAAGCCATAAGGTGAGCAAGCTTTGTCAATCACTCTCTGATACTGTCACTCTCCTGCCATTCAAGGTTGTAAAAGTAGAATCTTGTCCATTCTAAACCTGGTATGCTTTGTGTGTTGGACATCAGAAGTCTTGGATGAGTCTGATAATGAGCAGACCCTTGTGCATTGCCTGACAGCCTTGTGAGCAGATTTAATTCTAATATTGGGCTATTCCTTATTTCTTCAGATCAACATAAGAATTGTAATTTTCCTGATTCAAGATTTTATTTAAGTAGCATTAGACTGAGTATTTAAAATATTTGAAACTGTTTTTTTCACAGTAGTTCGGACATCGATGCTGGTGAGATCAAGCGGAGAATTTATAAAACATACCGTGCATTGGCTGACGGGATAATTGAACAGAACAAGGTATGAAACATATATTAAACTGAATTCTTAATTGGTATCTATTGAAGATTGAACTCTTAGAGGAAATATTTTATAACATGTTTTCTAATTACTCTATACTACATTTGGCCTGAATATAGTTAACTCACATTATCAATGTAAAATGCCATGCATAATACAGGAAATGAGACATTGGCGAGTTTCTAGTTCAATAAGAAGAAAAAATTGACCTAGAATTGTTTCAAAATACTATGGTTAGAGATTTTTTCCTGTTGCTTGGTAGCTGTGTCTGGACCAGCATTGCGCACCTCAGCTGGTTCTGTGAACAGAATGAGGCCGCAGCAGCAGTAGCAGGAACCTCTATGAGGTGCAGTAGAAATAGGCAGAAGTTGAGGCCGTTTTCAGCTTTAGCCAGTTACTATTTTCAAGATTGGCTTCTCTGTTTTAGAAAATGCTTTTTTGTAGGTAGTTGATTGTTTTTTCCAGAATTAGAATAGTTGCATTTTTTCACGTGTTTTTCTATTCTAGGAGGGTATTGATCCCTAGGAGGCTGTACATGCTCTTATGTGATAATTACTCCAGCAGTTGGGTGCTTCTATCTAGGCAACCTCCAGTTGTTCTGGGTGCACTATCCTGTAGTAAATTTAGGGTTTGGGGTTACCTCTAAATTTAAGGTTTCTAAATTTGTAAAACCCTTGCTTTCTTCATCTATAAAAGAAGGCAGAGTGGGTGATTGTATTCATTCAGTTTTTGTGAGAGAGCTAGTGATTAGCAGTTAAGGTTTTGGGCTGGAGCATTGTATCTTTTCCAGTCAACAAAATATGGATTTTGAAAGTTCAATTTTGCGTACTTGCTCTTCATATTTTTGCTGTGCTGTGTTGGTAGTTTAAACTTTACAGCATTCAGAATTTACTGTTTTGGTTGGTGTTTGGGTTTTATGCTTCCTAGATCTTTGGGTTTAAATTCTGAGTGCACAATGTGCTTACCATGAGAGATCAGTTCGCTGTGAGAGGAAGCTGTCAGGGGGTTTCAGTGGGTGTGATGCCCGAGTGTCTAGTGATTGAAGAAATCCAGACATGTGATAGGTTGTAGGGTGTGATGCCTTAAGTTCTCCAGTGATTGGAGTGTTGTGTGCACAAGAGAGGCGATTTGTACTTGTGATAGTTGAGTTCTGGGTCTTAGAGATGGTGAAAAATTAGAAAACACTTCCAACTTTACACTTTGGAAATGCAAACTACATATGCAATTGGAGGAGGTTAATTTATGGGGTTTGGTGAAGCAAACCCTACAACTCGTATTGATCCCAAGGACTTGGCCAAGGATAACAAGAAGGTAGCCAAGGTGAAGGGAATCATTCTAGATTTTTGTGAAGGACCATCTGATCCCTGACATCACAAAGAAGGATCCAACTAAGGACTTGGCCAAGGATAACAAGAAGGTAGCCAAGGTGAAGGGAATCATTCTAGATTTCTGTGAAGGACGATCTGATCCCTGACATCACAAAGAAGGATCCAACTAAGGAGATGTTTGATGCTTTGATCACTTTGTATGAGAGTGATAATGTTAACCAAAAGATGCTACTGAAGAACAAGTTCACAAGCACTGGCATGAGTGACACAAATATGGTGGCCAACTACTTGATGAGGATCTCTGAGTTGAGAGATTATCTTTCTGCTATTGAAATGAAGGTGGAAGTCAAGGAGTTGGTTCCCATAGCACTAAATGGGTTACATTCATCTTGGGACATGTTTGTTCAGGGTGTTTGTGCTTGGGAGAAGCTTCCTACCTTTCAAAATCTTTGGGATGATTTCATCCAGTAGGAAACTAGATTAGAGACTCTTTCAGTGATAGGGAGGAGATCTAGAAACTATCCCTCATTGGGAAGGTGAAGAAAGGAGGATTTAAGAAGGGTCAGGGAAGAATGAAGATTTAGGTTCTTTGAACCAAGAGAGGAAACACTTGAGACACATAAAGTGTTTCAAGTGCCATAAGATGGGCCACTGTGTTCCTTAGTGTCTTGAGAGCAAGAAGGGGAAGATTAATTAGCAGGAGCATAAACAATCTGCATGGAGTGCAACGTTGATATTTGTAGCATCGGACATGTACTTTCGCACAGGTCTAAGTGTCTAGACATATGGAAGTCGTCCAAAGCCTTATACCTTGATACTTTACTTTAATTAAAGGAATTATTAAAGTGCTTTTATTAATTAGTTGAGTTTTTTTAATGAAATGCTAAAGTTATTAGCATTAGTGAGTTAAATTTTAGCCATTGATCTCAAGTGAGGTGAGATTTATTCTCAACCGACAATCACTTTAGAGATTTGAGATTTATTCACAGATGGGCTTGGTTTGAGCAGTTCTAGTCATTATGCCACACATATGGGCTGGAAGCCCCACAGGTTGGGCAGAGTACCCCAGGGATTTTGTTCAGAGAGGATGGAGGACGTTGCAGTAGTAGGTGTTTTGACATCACTTGGATATGTGACTGCATCCCTCTTAGCCTTGGACGTGGCCTTTGGAGGCCCTTGACGTCACCTTCTAGCCCTTGACATCATCTTCTTGGCTAGGGTTTTGATGGATGGATGGGTACCGGAAATGATTGGCATGGCCTTGGGTGAGGAGAGACCTCACTTCACACTCTTTCACCCTCGGAGGATGTTACTTGGCCTTTGGAGGCCCAACGCTTGCCTTTGGAGGCATGACGTCACCCTCTTCTAGCTTGACGTCACCCTTCTAGAGCATGACATCACCCTTTTTAGGATTTTGTGATGTATTTTTGTACTTCGACATTATGTTAGAGGAAAATAAAGGGGTTGACCCCAGTTGAATTATGTTGTTAACAATTATGTGGATAAATTGTATTAGGATAGCCTCATATAAAAAGGCTAGCTTCACATTTCATTTTATCATCATAACTTATCACCATTCTTGGAAACACTTCTGAAATTTTCGCCCTCTAAGGGTTACTAGCTCTTCTCCTCTTATGCGCTATGCTTGGAAGGTCAACTTGTGGATGGTTTTGCTGATTTTGGATGGGAATTTCTACAATTAGGGTTTTATCTCATGGTTTCTTGGATGAAGTAAGTGAATTTTCTGCATTTATTCTTATGCTATCAATGTTTCATGGTAAATTTGCTATTTTATGCTAGACATCTTGCTTGGTGAAACCATAAGAGATGAACATAAGTGCTTCCTCTCACAAGGTGATTTTTGTCCAAAATTTGTGAAAGAGTCCTTGTTAGGGTTAAACCCTAAATCCCTAAAGTGTTAGCACTTTAGGATTTTAGCCCTAGAATTTTGACTTTTGACCTAGTTGAAGCAACAAGAAGGGAGAAAAGGTTTCTAGGGCCCAAATGTGCTTGCACCCTAGAAATCCTTCTCCTCAAGATTCAAGCCTAAGGCCCAAATGTGCTTGCACCTTAGGGTTTGAATCCTACTTCTTGGTTGCAACTAGATCAAGTTTCAAGCTTAGTTGCATTTGCTGTTATAAGACTCCATAACCATTAAAAGGCACTGGTTTTAAAGCATTCTCATGGTGAATTGTTTGACAAACTCATTCTTTCAACTCTCTTAAGCATTCTACTAACCTAACTAACACTAACATTGTCAAACTCATTGGATAATTTTCTGCTGTTACAAAAGTTTGCTATTACCACCTGATAACACTCTAATTTGCTGCATATACTCTTGTTAAGGTGGCCTAACTCATTCAGAAATTGCATCTAACAATTGGATATTATTCTAGTGGATGTATGCTAAGTTTTCATGGTCAATTGTTGCATTTCTGAGCACTAATTGTTGCTTCTGTTATAAATTGTTTACTGCTGTCATATTATTGTTTACTGCTACAAATTTATAACAGCCTTTGCAACTTATCTTGTCTAGTGTCTTAAAGAGGTATTAATTGCATGTTTGGACTTGGAAATAATCACATATATGTTGTAAAGTGTTCTTGTTCCAGGTAGGTACTCAAACAACTTCATACCTCTTCTACTACCTTCACCTAAACCAATCTTTTGGTGATCAAGAGAGGGGGTGGTAGGCTTGGCTACTATACTTGCTACTTTGATCCCTTAAGGTCACCAGGGAAGCCTGCCTTGTGGTGAACCTATTCTATCACTAAAACGAGGGAAGTTTTTACTGTTGAATTTTTAATCCTTAGCTCAAATGCATGTAGTTTATTTCTGTTTTAGCATAAGCTACAACCATAACAATGCAACAGTACAATACACTAGCTGCAGTAAACCAAGATCACAAGAAGAATAACCATGCACAAAAGACACCTGAATTTATCCTGGGGAAACCCTTCTCAATCAAGGGAAAAACCCAACAATCCTTTGCTATATTTTCCAAGAGAAGATCCTTCACACCAGAAACCCTAGAGAACATAAGAGGGTGCTTCTATGACCGAGAAAGATGGCACCTAGAAAAGTGCGCCCTAAATTACAGCTCACAATTTCAGACCATGCGTTGAGTGTGAGTGAGAGAGATGAACCACAATGAGGATCTATCTCTTATTTATACAAGACCTAGCACATCAAATAGATGTGTCTATTGGCACAATAGGACCGACTTCTATAATTCAATAATATAATTAATCTTTACACAATATTAATTATCTTTACATGGTGGGGCCGACTTGTACCCTTTACACAATTAGGGTTACACAATAAATCTTACTCTTAGACAATATAGCAAGGGATCCACACATCCTCTAGTGCTCAGCCACTAGGGACACGCCCACCTGTGCTCAGCCACATGGACGTCACTCTCGAGTCTCAACAGATCAACTCAACTAAGTCCATAGGAGTACCATCTGGAGAGCCATCTCAAGTCGACTCAATTAAGTCCATAGGAGTCTGACAGGAGACCATCTCAAGTCATCTCAACTCAGTCCAGAGGAGCACGACAAGAGACCACACGTCATCTCAACTCAGTCTAGAGGAGTATGACACACCCATCACATGGGCTCTCTTATAGATCGTCTCAACTCACTTCAGAGGAGAACGACCTGGAGAATGTCTCATGAAGTTGCAATCAACAACACTTACTAAGGTGACAATGGTAGGATCTTCCATAGTTACGCAAGATTTGGGGTCTTGTGATGGGCTTTGCATAAGTACAAATCTTGGGATAACAAACCCAATTTCCTTTATTTGGTGAAGAGATAAATGGTGGTAGCTGAGGATCAAGAATAACATGTAAAAATACTTGCTCAGGAAGGGGTAAAAGGGCCTTCAAATTTGGAATGCATATCCAACTCGTACCCTCCTATACCAGACACCTTTTCTAGTCAAAGTGTTAACCAAGTTACAACTCCCTTATGCAGGTTGTGCAGATTCCCAAGTGGACTTTGAGTGCAAGATCTCAAGCAACTCCATGTCCTTAGTACTTTAAGGTCACTTCCCATGTGGCATCTCTAGCTACATTAATTCTAGAAATCTCTGCATTTGCTGTTGGATGATACACGAGTCATCTTGCTTTACTTTTCATCGGATTGATCTTCCATAAAATACTTCATCATAGCGAGGAGTTGTGTCTAGTTGTTTGACATGAGATCTCTCTATAGGAATGTGGGTAGTTTGCATGCTGGAAATTTACTACGGTCTCCTTCTAGTGCCGAGACCATGATCTAGGCAGTGTAATTGTTAGTCACACAATTGCCAACTATAGGTTTGTTCTTGCTTTTCCGGATCCATGGTGAGAAGGACTTGGCCATTGTTGCCCAACATCATCCTCAGAACAAGCTTCTCCACTGTCCAACGCTTAATGAAAATTATCAGAAATATCTCCATGCCAGATTAGGGAGTAACAGTTCCATTTGTAGATATCCCATATGAGACTCCTGTTTAGATCCTGCTTAGTTGGTAGGAGGTGGCTTGTGGCATCAAGGGAATATCTAAAAGGGGGGAGGCCTTTTGGGGAAATAGCTATTGATTGCAATAGATGAGAAGCCTCTGAAAACCACGTGCATTCATTATGGGCTAGCTAATTTCATGACGTCATATCAGAAAAGACCAAGGTATGGATACATAAAGGAAACTAAAGAATAGTTAGGTAGTGAAACATTCAACTCACATCAATAAATGAAATAATTGAAACATATCATGAATAAAACTTATGAAAAAGAATGACCACTTAAATGATATCACAACTATACAAAGGAGAATTTAGATTCTAAACCAATTAACACGAGATGTCCAAATGAAAGATATTGCTTAAAAAGTGTGTTGCTTGAGAGTGACTTGCATGAAAATAAATTGCCTTGAATTATCATTGCAAAACTTGAAAGGTGAACATGCTTGAAAGTGACTTGCTTGAAATATGAAGTACACAACTTGAGATTGCTTGAAAAGTAAACTTGAGATGCTATGTTGATAAATAAATTGCTTTGAAAATGAGATTGCAAGTGTTGTGAATGTAGTGTGTAGGTTAATTTTAGTAAATTTTAAATCTCTCTTTGATTAGGGGGATTAGATGTGATAGATTGAATCCTAGACTATGTGACTACCCCAAACCGTTATCCTCTCAACCAAAAGGAAGTGTTGGGTGCTCAATAAGCAAGGCAAATAAGGCCTTACCCTAGATCCACAGGTCAAATCCAAAGAGCAAGTGTACTCAACCCGGGAGACACTTAGTGCCATGAGATCATCCCTGACCTAGCACCCCAAGTATCTTCCTCAAGCCTTATTTTTGATGGTAGAAACAATAAATGGTTGGATGCCTAGTTACTAAACCTCCAACCTTTGCCCTTTCTTGTCACCCAGTATCCACAAAGTGGCAAGGCGAGAGCTAGGCTGCGGGGGAGCGCCCCCCCCCCCCCC
>ML784955.1:394189-404225 GCA_009831015.1 Picea engelmannii
TATATATATATATGCATCAAAATATATATTTTTTATGTATTATATAAAAAACGCTCCCGAAACGCTCCCGCTCCCGGAGATTTTTGAAAATATGCGCTTCCCGCTCCCGCTCCCGCTCCCGCTTCCCGCTCCCGCTCCGCGCTCCCAACAGCCTTGGGCGAGAGAATACGGGGAAAAAATAGAGAACAAAAAGATTACTTTAGCAATGATTTTAAGATTATACAAGTCTTCCGTTATTGCAAGGAATGGCTTATGCCAATCTCTTGCAAGGTGGGGCAAAATAAATAAATTGAAATGCTTTATTAGTTTGCTTAAAAAAAGAAATTGCAACCCCACAACATTGGCACAATTGGAGGCACAATGCCTACCGTTTTGGCCAAGGTGGGTGCAATAAAAAGAATTAAAAGACTTGAAATAAAAAACAACCTCAACAATGGCACAAGTGGAGGCACAGTGCCTACCATTTTGGCCAAGTTGGGTATTATGAAAGAAATAAAAAAACTTGGCAATAAATTGCAACCCCACAACAAATGGCACAAGTGGAGGCACAATGCCTACTGTTTTGGCCAAGGTGGGTGTAAAAGGAAAAGCAAGAAATAAAATCTAATCTAGCCTTCACGATTTTGCAAGGATGGCCGAGGCCACTCTCTTTGCAAGGTGTGGGCGATTTATTCTAACTATTACAATATTAGGTTTTTGATATAAAATTGAGAGAAGGCACACCCAAGAGACTCTCAAGGGTGGCTTACAATTACTTAGAAGAGTGAGAAGGATGGGGATTTGATATCCCAGGTCTAGAATGCCTTTTGGAGGCCTTTGGGGCTCAAACTAGTAGCACTTCCTCCTTGTTGCTAGAAATCTGCATAAAAAATCAGCAAGGTATATTTTTATGGAAAATGCTACAAAACACCAAGAACTTGTTAAGTTTGATTAACCCAATGATACATAAATTTAAATAGAAAATTCAAAAATGATAGTGAAACCTTTAGTGTCTATTCTATATCATAACAATATTTAGAAATGAGAGAAAAGAAGGAAAAAAATGTTAGATAATCTTGGAAACTTTGGATGATTGAAAAGAGTTGGCTTTCCACTCTAAAATCGATCCTTCAATCCTTTAGTGATCCCCAAATAAGCTTGCCTTTGCTACACAAGGAAACATGGAGGTGAGAGCATCCAAAATGCTTGTAAAATACTTTGCAAACTTAATAAGAAACTACCACAAGATCAATAGCAATACTACTACTAATATCACCCAAGCAAAAGACTTTGCTTGAGTCTCCAAGTAGAACTAGTGAAAGCAAAACGCAAAATTGAAATGGAAATGTATCACCTCACAAGAACACAATGAAGACACCAAAAAGACTCCCAATGCACACCATAGATTCTCCAAWKCTTCCTTTATTATCCAACAAAATGTTGCTACAAATACTTGTAGCAAGATTTACACATGAGAACATGAGAGGGAGAGGGAAAGATTGAGAGAAATTTTGGTATAGTAGACTTGCTATGAGAATAGATGAGATAATGAGGAGGAGAGGGTCCAATTTATAGGAGAAGATGAGGAGAGAGCCCACTTGGATGAGCTCCAAGTGGCACCCATCCAATGGAAGAGGGTCTCATCAAGGGGGGCGCACTTTTGGGTCAAGAGAGGAGGGTGAGGATTGAGGGAYGAGTGTGGAAGGGGGAAACTCCTTTTCCCAATAATTGAAGTGTAGTGGGGATGAATGGGGGGGTTTACCAAAGTTTTGGGGCCTGCCATGAAGTATTTTTAATTTTTCATGAAATAATGAGCAAAGGGGGGTGCCCCTCTTCTAGGGAGATGGTCAATGTGGGTTGTTGGCTAAGCAAAGGGGGTCTTTCTAAGTTGGAAATCATTTTCCCAACTTAGGAAATACATTTCGGACACTTTTCCCACTCTCTCTCATGACTTTAGTGACTTTTACAAAATTTGGCTAACTTAATTAAGCCAATTACATGCTGATTTTTGACCGACTTGGACAATGGCCTAGCAAAACTTGTCCAAATGAGTTGAGAATTGGTCCAAGGGTGTAGGGGTTCATGAACCATTTGATTTGAGGACTAATACCCCTATACAAAATCTCCAAGGACCATTTTTTTACATTTTGCATAAAAAATAATTAAAAATCCCTAGTTTGCGAATTTTAATTATTTAAAAAATCCTATCAAAACTTAATTGAATTCCACGAGACTCTAGGAAATGTCTAGCATGGTCATTTACAATACTCCTAGAACTCATTTACCCCATGGGCTCGATCATTAGAACGCCTTTCACCACTTTGGAGAATTATGTGGGAGTGAAAAAATCAAGGGAAATTAATAAGATTGGTTAGGCCAAATTGATAACCTGAGGAAAAAAAACTCAGTGAAAGGGACTCTCCTAATGATAAAGTCCTAGGCAACTGACCTAAACTATGATCCATGTAGACCCATTACATTATTATCCCATGCAGGGGAGCGGAAATTCCAATTAAAAAAAAAAACTGAAGGCCAAAACTACCTTGTAGAACCAACAAGTCTTCAACTTGGTAGCACCATTAGGTGCATATCTTCATGGTACATGGAGTTGACCCCCTAGTTGAAATAGGTGGTCAACATATGGCTCCACATGGGGATGTGTGTTTGATCTTCACTTGGGAAGGAAAGCATACGAGAATCCAACATCTACAAAACAAAGTGCTCACCAATACCCAACATAAATACATGTATACAATGAATAAATAACATGCTATAAACAATAATTACATAATGAAATAACCATTGTACAACAATTGCAAAATGAAACTACGATACAATAAAACATCTAAGTAACATAATTACATAATGAATGAAATAATACAAAATTGAAAGTAAAGGAGAAGGGTTAGAGATACGTTACAAAGGGTGTCCTTTTGGACACCAAGCTGCCCATCATTTGAAGAAGAGTTTGAACTGTTGCCCATTCCTTGGAATATTTATGGGCTCACCATCCAAATGGTTGAGGTTGAAAGAATTTGGACCTGCTATTTCCCGGATCACATATAGAACCAACCATAAACTATGAAACTTGCCATGTATGCCTGGTTTCTCTTTGCCTTTATCCCATAAAAAAACTGTATCCCCAACTATGAAGTCCCTCTGCCTAGCTGATTTATCAAAAGCCTTTTTAACTTTACTCTGATTTTTGCAATTCTGGTCATATGCCTTTCTTCTGCTTTCATCTAACTCTATTATCTGATTAACCCTGTTCTGAACTGCATCCTGTTCCGTAGAAAAATCCTGAACTGAACCATAAGTAGGAAGTCTAAGGTGCATTGACAACCTAGCCTCCAAACCATACACTAACTCAAACGGACTTTTCCTTGTTGTTTTCTTAGTAATTCTGTCAGCCCATATTGCATGCTTAATCTTACTATCCCAAGATCTTTTGTTTTCTCCAACAATTTTCTTTATTATGGTCATTAAATTTTTATTACTTGATTCAAGTTGACCATTTCCTTGGGGATAGTAATCTGATGCATGTGATGAGATAATACCATACTTGAAACAAAAGGAAGACATTTCTGCTGAACAAAAAGCCTTAGCATTATCTGTCACTATTTTTGAAGGCACCCCAAATCTAGTAATAATCCTATCTTCAAGGAAATCCATGACAACCTTTTCAGTTGCTGACTTAGTGGGAATGGCTTCAACCCATTTGGTGAAGTAATCTGTAGCTGTTATAACCCATGAATACCCATTACTTGAATTATCTTTGAACTTTCCTATGAAGTCCAAACTCCATTGCTGAAAATGTGCTTCAACCACAACTGGTTGCAAGGGGAGGGCGACTAACTTTTGATTTCCCGTGAAAGCTGACAAGGCTCACATTTTCTTACAAACTGATGCACATCTGAAAAGATTGTGGGCCAACAATATTCTGCTCTAAGGATTTTGTGTGTAGTAGTTTTAGCTGCAAAGTGTCCACCACAAAATCCAGCATGGAATTCATCCATTAGTTTCTTTGATTCAACATCATCCACACATCTAAGGATAATTCCATCAGGATTTTTCCATCCTAATCCATCTCTAGTGAGGACATACTTAGAATATTTTAACCTCAAAGCCCTTTTCTTATGACCCACTAGATGACTTGGACAAGTAAGATTTTTAAGATAGAAAATAATATCTGCATACCACTCAACCTGTTCAAGTTTTAATAAATTAGGGGAAATCTCTTGATTATTATTATGACAAATCATACCCAAGGCCCTTTCATTCCCTTCAGTTAACATCTTGGCTAAACCTTGACCCTTAAACAATTTGGTGGGTTTGATTTCCAAATCATATTCTTGGATTTTAGCAATCCATCTACCCCTTGAGCCTAATCCCTCTGACTGAGATAACACATCTTTAACTGTTGAATTAGGCACATAACCAATTACCTTGGAATATCCAATGAAGACTCTAAAATGTTTAAGTGACTTCACCAAGGCGCTTGTTTCTCAAACATGGGATACTTTAATTCTGCCTTCTGCAAGGCCCTACTCATATATGCAATGGGTTGATTATGGCCTTGATCATTTTTCTGAAGTAACACACTAGCTATAGTATCTACAAAAGCAAAAGAGAAAATCTGAAAGTCCTTAGAATAATCTGGGCTAATAAGGACAGGAGCTTCAGATATGGCACTTTAAATATCTTGGAATGCTTTCTTACTTTCATCATTCCATTCAAACTTAACATCCTTCTTAAACAACTTATATATAGGTTTCACAATTTCAGCATAGTTAGGAATGAACCTATGAACAAAATTGGTTTGGCCTAAGAAGGATTGGAGAGCTTTCTTTGAAATAGGCAAGGGCACCTTTCCAATTGCTTCGACTCTCTTTGGGTCTAACTTGACCCCATCTTTTGAAATAATATGGCCCAAAAGTGTACCTTCTGTCACCCCAAAGATTGACTTAGCAGGATTTAAGGAAATTCCAAACTCTCTACACCTTTCAAAAACATGTTTAAGATGACCAATATGACTCTTCCCATCCTTAGAAAAAATTGTCAAGTCATCCTGATATATTTCTATTAATTTTCCAATTAACCCTCTAAAGGTATAATCCATAACTCTTTGAAAAGTAGCTCCAGCATTTGATAAACCAAATGACATTCTTAAATATTTAAAGGTACCCCATGGAGTAGTAAAAGTAGTCTTATGCCTATCTTCCTCCTTAAATCTGATCTGATTATATCCTGAAAAACCATCAAGCATGGAAATCATTCTTGATCCTGTTACCCTTTGTAGCAAAGTTTCCATCTTGGGAAGGGGATAATTGTCCTTTGTACATGCAATATTTAAATTTCTGAAATCAATACATAGCCTTATCTTTCTATTCTTCTTCCTAGCAACAACCAAGTTTGAACACCATGAAGAATGTCTAGTTTGGGCTATAATTCCTGCTGCTAACATTTTCTGTAATGTTGAACCAAAGGAGCTAACTTGGGGTTAATCTGCCTCAATTTCTGTCTAAAGGGATTAGTATCCTCCTTCAAAGGAATCACATGTTGAATCACATCTTCCCTATAGACCTTGAGTTCATCTTAAGTGAAAGCCAAAACATCCCTATATTCCTTTAATAATTTGACAATTTCATTTCTTTCTTCTATAGGGGTAGTTTTGCCTACTTTCACCATCCTAGGCTCTTTATCATTTCCTATGTTGACCTCCAAGTGGTCACATGGTTTTTCATTTGATTATTCTTTATGCTTGTGTCCATCTTGTCTATCAAAAATCTTTTCTTGAGCAATAAGGCGCCTAGGAACTGGATTAACCTTATTGTCATTTTCTGTATAGTTACAACCCTCCTCTTTCTCATTGACATGAAATTCATAAAATTCTTGTATTTGAGTCAAGAATCTAATGGCCTGTTTATCATCATCAAATATTTGCCAATGATCCATATTATCTGGAATTGAGGGTCTAAAGATTACTTCCACATAAATATTCTCTTTAATCAACTCATGGGAAAGTTGAAGTGTGGAAGCAACTACAGGAAGTTCATTAGCATCATAATTTTGTTCCCTAGGAATAGCAATAAGATTCAAAGCATCAAGATCTTCAATAGAGCCACATATTGCATTCCTATATTTCTTTAATCTTTCTGACTTGCAAGCAAAATTATTCTTAAGTTGTTGAATGACCAAATCTGAGTCTCCCTTAATATTCAAACATTTGACACCCATGTCTTTGAAAATCTCTAAACCAAGCAACAAAGCTTCATATTCAGCCACATTATTAGTGGCATCAAACTCCAATCTATAAGCAGACTTAAATTTTTGACCATTTGGAGATTGAATGACTATTCCAACACCTTTTCCAGCTCTAGAAAAAGCACCATCAAAATTCATATACCAAACTTCATCAACTCTATCATTAATTTCCTCTTCTAAAGGCACAATGGAGTTAGACAAAATAGCATAATTACCAAGATCATCCTCTCTATATTTTAACTCATTCTTAGGATTTCTTGGGTCTTCAACATGATACCTCCTTTCTAATTCTCTATTCAACTTAAAAGTATTTCCATCAGGAGTAGGGATGGTAGCATATGTTAAATCCATTTGTAAATTACCCCCCAAATCTGCAGCAGCCTTTCTGTTAATGTTTAAGCCATTATTATAGATGTTTGCATTTCATTAGATAACAATAGCATAATCAAAGATCACTGAGAAATACACAATCACAAGAGACACAACATTTATCCTGGGAAACCCTCTAGGGGAAGAAAACCCAGCAAAACTTCCTTAATATAGATAGCCAATACAATGCCAAGAGATCTCTTAAACAAATACAGAAAGTCCTCTCCCAGATATGTGCCACTCTCTCTCTCCTTCTCCGGTAGCAGATCTGAACTTGTCTCTCAAGATGAGCAAGTGAGTTGTGTCTAAGTGAGGCGCTAGCCTCCTTTATTTATACAAGTCTGGCACGTGTGAAGTCTCTCTTCACTGGCAGGGACGATTTCTCAAACTGGGTGGGTAAACCCACCTTTATTATATTTCTGGGCTTCTTTAATATCTGCTAGGGCCGACTTCTTATTCTGCCTATTACAATTGTCTTTTGACCAATCCGCAAAAAGGGATTTGGTCCTATTACAATAACCGACATGATCAATCCACAATGGGGATTGATCCTATGAATAATATATCAATAATAATAAGAATACTCTTTGCAGTTACATTATTTCAACACTCCCCCTTAACAAGAAGGGTATTCTTTAGCAGCATCATGCGAGAGAGAGAGGACAACATCATCAACAACATCAAGTGGGTGAGAGGACAACATCATCAATATCATCTTGGAACACTGACTGGCGTATCTATAAATCATCGAAAGTTTTCTTCATCGACAACATCATCATTCTCAAAGGAATGCCATCATCATCTGCATCAATATGTATTAGTATAAAAACTGATACATCATCATCATCACAACACAAGGCTGGCTCATCATAATACAAGACTGGCTTTACGTCATAGTTGTCAAGCTGGAAGCTCAGTACTTGTCTCATCTCATCGTCTTGCTTTACGTCACAACACTCAAGCTGGAAGCAAGATACTCGTCTTGCTTTACGTCACAACCATCCGTTCGGAAGCAGGATACTAGACTGGCTTTACGTCACAGCTATCCAGCTGGAAGCTTAGTGCTAGTCTCATCATATCATCTTGCTTTACGTCTGACAACTGGGTTAGAAGCAAGGAACACATCTCATGTTGCTTTACGTCTGACAACTAGGTCAGAAGCAAGGAACACATCTCATCTTGCTTTACGTCTGACAACTGGGTCTGAAGCAAGGAACACATCTCATCTTGCTTTACTGCTGACCACTGGGTCAGAAGCAAGGTACACATCTCATCTTGCTTTACGTCTGACAACTGGGTCAGAAGCAAGGAACACGTCCTGCTTTACGTCACAACCACAAGGTTGGAAGCAGGGAATATCTCATCATAGAAACTACTCCCCCTTTCGAGGAAGGTCCTTTCGGACTGTGCCAAGCTTATCTCAGAAGGACTCAAACTTCACACAAGATAGGGGCTTGGTCAACACGTCAGCAACCTATTCATCCGTGCTAATGTACTGGAGCTTTCAGGCTCCTCTCTGTACCATGTCACAAATGCAATGATAACGGATCTCTATGTGCTTCAACCTGTCGTGGAATACAAGATTCTTTGTCATCTTTATGCAGCTCTGGTTGTCACATAGAATCAAGGTTGCTTTCATCTCTAAGTCAAATAGGTCGGTCAACAACTTTCGAAGCCATATAGCTTCACAGCTGGCAGAACATGCAGCAATGTATTCTGCTTCCGCTGTGCTGAGAGCAATGCTAGATTGCTTCCTACTCTGCCACAAGATCATAGCTGATCCCAAACTGAAACAACATTTTGAAGTGCTTTTCCTGTCAGAAACACTTCTTGCCCAATCTGCATCAGTATATCCACTCAATGTGAAATCATGATCTCCATCATAGCTGAGACCATAATCTATTGTACTTTTAAGGTACCTCATCACATGTTTTGCAGCCACTAGGTGAACACGTCTAGATTCTACCAGAAACTGACTGAAGGTGTTCACGTCAAAACAAATGTCTGGTCCGGTGTTCGTCAGGTACATTAACGATCCAATAATCTGTCTATACAGTGTGGCATCAATCAATTCTGACGAAGTATTGACTAGCAGCTTCAGCTTCGCTTCCATGGGTGTATTCATGGGCTTAAATTCCAACATGTCGAATCTCTTCAAGATTTCGACCGTATACTTCCCTTGGTTAAGGAAGATCTTCTCAGGACTCTGCCATACCTCAAGACCTAAGAAATAATGCATTAGGCCAAGGTCTTTCATTTCAAATTCCGAGGCAAGTCTCTTTTTACATTCAGTGATGAGCTTTTCTTCTCCAGTTAAGAATAAGTCATCCACATATAGCAGTAAGATTACTGGTTCATTGTTCATAATTTTGAAGTAGAGATTTGAGTCTGCTTTACTCTTGGTAAAGCCTAAGCTCGTCAAGAAACTGTCTATATAGCCATACCAAGCTCTAGGAGCTTGCTTCAATCCGTATAAGGCTTTCTTCAATCTGCAGACATGAGACTTCCTGTCTTCAACCTCAAATCCTTGAGGTTGCTCTATATACACTTCATCTTCGATGACACCATTTAGGAAAGCTGTCTTCACGTCCATCTGGTGCAGCTTCCACTTCATCTTAGCTGCAAGAGCTATGATGGTTCTGATTGAAGTGTATCTGGCCACAATAGCGAATGTCTCTTCATAGTCAATGCCTTCCTTCTGGGAAAAGCCACGAGCGACAAATCTTGCTTTATATTTCTCAATACTTCCATCAGCAGGATGTTTTATTTTGAAGAGCCATTTGGAGGATACCACATCTTTATTCTTCGGTCTGGGAACTATTTCCCATACTTCGTCCTTCATTATGGATTGGTATTCCTCTGTCATGGCATCTGCCCATTCTTTCCTCTAAATGGCTTCTTCAAAACAGGTAGGCTCCTCTTCTAGGAGATCACACATCAAAGCCGTATAACTGGAGAATGCCTTTGGCCTTTTCACCTGTCTTGTAGTTCCTTGGGGAACACCGTACTTCTCCCCATCTTGAATAAGATCTCTAGCCCAAGCTGGCTTTCTTTTATGGAGGATCGTCATCTGAGGAGGTTCTTGCATTTCTACTATATCATGGTCTTCTAGAAGTTCCTCATCAGGGGAAGTTATGACTTCCCTCACTGGTTCTACAGCTCTGGGAACCTCCTTCATTGCAGTATTGGGGATTACGGGTTCTTTTTCATATACCTCTTCAAGCTGGCATAGTTTAGATTTCTTGAGTGATGCATCTTCATCAAAGGTCACATCCTTGCTAATCTCAATGTGATGTTGACCTGGTATATAGATTTTGAAGGCCTTGGAGACCTCACAGTATCCCACAAATATTCCCTTCTTTCCTGAAGGGTCCAACTTGTTTCTCTTTTCTTTAGGTATATGAATAAACACTGGACAACCAAA
>ML784955.1:420618-435612 GCA_009831015.1 Picea engelmannii
CCCTGGATCCCATATCAGAATGTGAACTGCAATGCCCTGTGGAGTATAGTTCTGTAACATATCAACACCATGAGTCTCCTACAAATAACACATGGCCTCAACCCGAAATGGGTCTATCCTACCAGACCATACCAAACTCAACATGACCCCCACCGACTGAACATGTTGCTGCCATAATGAAGTACTACAAGACCTCAACGAATCACCAACCAATGACGTGCTCTCCCCAATACTAAAACTCAATGGAAAATCAAAGTGACTTCCCCTGCAAACCTCCGCTCGTCTCCATCAGTCAATGAAATGCCCAGCCCTGTAATCCCAGGGTCCCATGCTAGTCTCTAACAGGGACCATCATGCTGATGCTGCTCTACTCTGATCATGACTGCCTGCTCAAAGTATCCATACTGGACCCTCCACTCCTGGATCCTCATAAGATGAAACAAACTTTTGACCCAATGGACTCCCGGATCGCATGTCAAATTTGGAAGTTCATCACTTCCAATCCCCACTAACTGCTGATGTGCCCTACTGGTAACTGTCGAAATCCCTCCACCCTCATCCCAATGAGACTCTGAATATGTAGCAACCTCTGAGATATCCTCCGTCCCATGGCCTAGGATACTCCCCATCACGCCTAGGGCCTCAACTATTTGCCCCTGATGATCCACCCCTATCTTGTTGTATGCAATCAAGACACTCCTGTCAGGTGGTCTCAGCCTACCAACTCTCCATGTCCCCTGCCACTGTCTAGCTCCCCCTGCGCTACTGTCAATGATAAAAGTATCGGGAAAGGCTACCATAAATATCTGCAACCAACTGTAGGACTGGAAAGTATCATATGCTTTGGTCAATCCAAAGGACTTGACCAAAAGCACGTCCACCGACACCCATGGTAAATAATCGCCTATACTCATCACTGAATACCAACCATCGGGTACAACAGTAGGTATCTCCACAAACTGAGGGTCAATCATTCTCCATCCATCACTCACGCAACTGCTGCTACGATGAAGGTGATCTCCCAGATCTGTATACTGCTGCAAGGGAGAGGAATCTCCATGCTCTACTAAGTACATCTCCTCCCTGGAATCCCGTGCATCCCTCTGAACCCCACTGTACACCTCTGTATGTCTCTGTGAACTACCACTCATCACTATATGCCCCTGCATCCTTATGTGATCTTCCTTATACACCTGCAACATGATGGATCCTGGGTGTACTATTGGGTCATCCTCTACATGAAGGTCAACCAATCCTGGAACACAAATGGAAGTGTCCTCATAACTACCCCGGGCTTTGGAATCCCCATATGTATGTGTGTGCCCAAATGTCTCAACATCCCTCGTGAAGGGTGGTCCCTGTGACCTATGGACATCCTCTTGCGTCTCTGGATCATATCTCTCTAGAGTCCATACTCATTAGTGATCCTGGGTACTCCTCATGCTCCTCCCCCAACTGGTGCTCCACTGCTAAACCACCAACATCCTCTCGCAATGTGGCTGAGGGATATATCTGACTCTATGCTGAAATAGATGTGGTGGATCTTTGTCTAATTTCCTCAAGGAGCTCCTCTGATCTGGACTCTGATCCCTGAAGGGCTGTCTGTGTGCCTTCCAAGAATCTTCGTGTGCTCACCAACTAATGAGTGAGTCGGTCCACCTCAATCCCCTGCTCCCTCTGTGCCCTGTGATACATCTCGCCAACCTCCAATAGCTAATCCCTATCCATCAACAACTGCTGGTAGTGGGCCCTCATCACAATCACTCTCTCCCTGAGTGTATGGAAGTCATCAATGACACGTCCCTCATCTGAACTATCCTGTGCCATCGAGGTCCTCCAACAATAACCTGCCACCAATGTGTGTGTATCATCCATGCATCTAGTGGCTGCCATGATCATGTCCTCACTGACTCTCAACTGTCCCGTCTAGTGTCGCGACTCCTGATCACAGTCCCACTGAGGTTCTACCTCATGCCCCTCACTGCTAGTGTCAACAATGGAATCCCCAACAACACAATCCTCAAAAGATAAGGCACTGAACTGCCCACTGCACACCATCACCAACTGCTACCCCCCATCTGAATCGCATTGTATCCTGGATGGGTAGCTGTATCCTCCTGTGCACTCACCCCACTAAAATCATTTGCGCCTGGATCCCATACAGATGTGTCCAGACACGTGCTCTGGTCATCTCGACCAATAAGAAGTGCATCCCTCATCATTGTAGATCGATCCTGGGTGTAAGTGTCCCAACAAGTTGTCGGTCTCCACAACCTGGTCCAACAATGGAATCTCCAAGAGTGGTGACTCACTCTCCTCATACTGATAGGTATGTGTAAGGTCAACTATCTCTAAGCCATACCTCTCCTCATGGGTCTGCAGATCCATATGTCCCTTGTGTACAATCCCCACACAGGCTCCTCTACCATATCAAGAATGCCACTGATATCCTCATGTGTTGTGGCTAGCATAGGTGATTGAGAAGATGAAAAATGTGTCTCGCTCATCATAGGAAGCTCATCATCCTCCATACATGACTTCCCGGAAGCCATGTCTACACCCATAGGTAGGTCATCCAACCTCCTAATCTCATCATGTCTAAGTGCCAACAGATATGAATCCTCACAAGTGTCACCACTATGTTGAAGTGTTGAATCCTCAACATTGTCTGACGGGGAAGATGAAGGACTCACGCTATCATCCTGTCCATCCAATTATCCCTCAAATGCGCAAAAGTCACTAGCCTCCATCTCGGTCATCTGGTTGAGCTTGTAGTACATGTCTAGCTTTTGTACCCCAGCTTTGGCAGTGCATTTGGATGATCCGTCAAAAGAGGGTATGGTGAGTTTACCAACTTTCCGGATGAGATCTATGTTATGCTCCTGTTGCTGTAGCTGTCCTTCTCTCTGAGGTTCTCTGGGATGGTCCATGCCCCTAAGTCCATAGTACTCGACTAGTGTCATGTCATGATGGAAGTCATGACCCAACACTGCATACTCCCTCTTGTACTTTGCAATGTGTTCCGCCTGAGTGGGTAGCCTGTGTGCTAACGACTGTTGTGCTGCTGGTGCTGGTGCCCTCTGAAAATTAAGGAACCATGGTCTGGGAATCCTACTTGAAGATATGTATGTGCGAGTAGGTGTCTGGGGTCTACTGCCTGCCCTCGAGTTCCCCTGTGCTGCATGTGGGGTTGGTGTACCCGAGGTGTCCACTATAGCTAATCTATCAGCCAGCTGTGCCAAAGACTACATCATGGTTTGCTGACTGACTACCAAATTGCCGAGTACCTGCATGAAGGCTGCCTCTGGGTCCATGGGTGCCTTACTAGTGCCCTCTGGCCTCTCATATCTGTCGCCCCACATCCTCTCTGCCTTCTGGGTCACCCGCTAAACTCATCGACTTTAGTCATAGGCCGGCAGGACTAAAGCTTTGATACCACTGAAATATCCCTGATCCCGCTGATTAGGATATTTACTATGGATCTAGTGTTTTGTCTCGCAGATCTGATACACTGGGGGTTTCTGAATGCATTTTATTTGCATATCTGATACTCTCGGGGTTTCTGGATTCGTTTCAGTTGTGTGCTTGAGATGTTTATGGTTATTGCATGTGCATGTTGTATATTATGGTTTAAACAATATATAAATTATGCATGCAGAAATAAAGAACATCAACCGCCCAATAATATGTATTATGAGACTCAAGCATGGAAATACAATGATATACTGGAAATACAGAATATAGTCCTTAGCTAGATCGCATGGGTCGTCACTAGAATACAAGCAAATAACATAATAATACCTGTGATTAGAAGATG
Organism: Picea engelmannii; assembly: GCA_009831015.1. Classification (NCBI taxonomy): domain Eukaryota; kingdom Viridiplantae; phylum Streptophyta; class Pinopsida; order Pinales; family Pinaceae; genus Picea; species Picea engelmannii. Next base: position 424,436 of record ML784955.1, read on the forward strand.
AAGGCAGATTTGATGCATGCACGGATAGATCGGCAAAAATAGGTGATCCCGGAGAAATACGGTAACCGCTACAAGATGGAAAACTCGTTCGGAGGGTTATACCCCATTGAAAAGAGCTGGAATCTGTCCAATAGAAGCGCCCTGGCCTCTAGAATGATACTGATGAGTGTCGGGAGACAGATCTGATCTCTGACGCACTGGATCTCGACCCTTGGGGGGTTTGCGCGCCTCCTGGGACCCTGGATGCGTCCCAAATGATTCCACCAATGGAATCAACTACTATAGGACTCGAAACGATCGCCTCGCCAAATGCAGAACTGGGTCGGAAGGGCTTCCTCGGATCTGCTCTGATGCTCTGTCTGCAACCCCAAATGTCCTTTCGAAAGAGTTGCGCCCTAAATGGCTGGATGATGTGCTCTGAAGGATTCCACCATCAGAATTTGATGGAAAGTAGCTCAATCTAAGCGCCCTGGCTGGATCTCAACTGGGTCGGAGGGAAACTACAATCTGAGCTGTCCTCGTGCAGATCCACAAACCCTCAATCTGACTTGCGCCCCCACTGGCTGAGCTGCGCACACTGTAACTGGATGCTCCTGAATATCATGGTGAAATACCTGGATGGTATTTCTGATGGGCTAGGGTGTGTCTCTCAACACCGAAACCGATCAATGGTGGTGGTTTCCTCCAGAAATCCACAAAACAGTAGGGTCGAATCTCTTCCTCCTCTGGGAACTCTCAACATCAAATCATAACAATGCATAATGAATTAGGTTGCTTTACCCTTCCTTTATAGCTTCCCGAAACCCTAATTTGTTGTTGACCTTTTCCCTCCAAGTGACTTTTACTTTATTTTATTATTCCTTGATTAAATCACTTAATTAATTAATTAATTAACCATTTTACCTCTAAAAAGTGATTTATCCATCCTGCTGGCTTCTCCGACCACTGGAAGTCACTTCTCATCATCTTATCCTGTAATGCTCTTCCTCCCGATCCCGATGAGTTATTACACTAAGAGGTTTCTCCAAGTAATATGCCCATTATTACCTTCTTAGTGAATTTAATTAAGATATGACCCATAATAACTCAAAATTACGGAAATCGTCGGAATGCAATGGAACCAAAGCCCAGTTGTGTGGAATGGATCCTGATGATGAACGATACAAATCGGGTCCAAATAAACCCCTCAATATCTCCCGAACTCTCTGTCACCCCTATCTGGCTACTCGAGTAGGCATAACACTCTGAAATGTTGTAATGTTATAATGTCCCAAAATGGGGACATTACAGGGTGCTCAATAAGCAAGGCAAACAAGGCCTTACCCTAGCTCCACAGGTCAAATCCAAAGAGCAAGTGTACTCAACCCGGGGGACACCTAGTGCCGTGAGATCATCCCTGACCTAGCACCCCAAGTTTCTTCATCAAGCCTTCTTTTTGATGGTAGAAACAATAAATGGTTGGATGCCTAGTTACTAAACCTCCAACCTTTGCCCTTTCTTGTCACCCAGGATCCACAAAGTGAAAAGGGGAGAGAATACGGGGCAAAAATGGAGAACAAAAAGATTATTTTAGCAATGATTTTAAGATTATACAAGCCTTCCGTTATTGCAAGGAATGACTTATGCCAATCTCTTGCAAGGTGGGGCAAAATAAATAAATTGAAATGCTTTATTAGTTTGCTTAAAAAAAGAAATTGCAACCCCACAACAATGGCACAAGTGGAGGCCAAGGTGGGTGCAATGAAAAGAATTAAAAGTCTTGAAAGCAAAAGAAACCTCAACAATGGGACACGTGGAGGCACAATGCCAACCGTTTTGGCCAAGTTGGGTATTATGAAAGAAATAAAAAAAATTGTAAATAAATTGCAACCCCACAACAAATGGCACAAGTGGAGGCACAATGCCTACCGTTTTGGCCAAGGTGGGTGTAAAAGGAAAAGCTAGAAAGCAAATCTAATCTAACCTTCACGATTTTGCAAGGATGGCTTAGGCCACTCTCTTTGCAAGGTGTGGGCGATTTATTCTAACTATTACAATATCAGATTTTTGATATAAAATGGAGAGAAGGCAGACCCAAGAGACTCTCAAGGGTGGCTTACAATGACTTAGAAGAGTGAGAAGGATGGGGATTTGATATACCAAGTCTAGAATGCCTTTTGGAGGCCTTTGGGGCTCAAACTAGTAGCACTTTCTCCTTGTTACTAGAAATCTGCATAAAAAATCAGCAAGGTATATTTTTATGGAAAATGTTACAAAACACCAAGAACTTTTTAAGTTTGATTAGCCCAATGATACATAAATTTAAATAGAAAATTTAAAAATGATAGTCAAAACCTTTAGTGTCTATTCTATATCATAACAATATTTAGAAATGAGAGAAAAGAAGGAAAATAATGTTAGATAATCTTGGAAACTTTGGATGATTGAAAAGACTTGGCTTTCCACTCTAAAACCAATCCTTCCATCCTTTAGTGATCCCCAAATAAGCTTGCCTTTGCTACACAAGGAAACATGGAGGTGAGAGCATCCAAAATGCTTGTAAAATACTTTGCAAACTTAATAAGAAACTATCACAAGATCAATAGCAATACTACTACTAAATTACTAATATCACCCAAGCAAAAGACTTTGCTTGAGTCTCCAAGTAGAACTAGTGAAAGCAAAATGCAAAATTGAAATGGAAATGTATCACCTCACAAGAACACAATGAAGACACCAAGAAGACTCCCAATGCACACCATAGATTCTCCAAAGCTTCCTTTATTATCCACCAAAATGTTGCTACAAATACTTGTAGCAAGATTTACACATGAGAACATGAGAGAGAGAGGGAAAGAATGAGAGAAATTTTGGTATAGTAGACTTGCTATAAGAATAGATGAGATAATGAGGAGAGGGTCCAATTTATAGGAGAAGATGAGGAGAGAGCCCACTTGGATGAGCTCCAAGTGGCACCCATCCAATGGAAGAGGGTCTCACCAAGGGGGGCACACTTTTGGGTCAAGAGAGGAGGGTGAGGGTTGGGGGTTGAGTGGGGAAGGGGGAAACCCCCTTTCCCATTAATGAAAAGTGTAGTGGGGATGAATGGGGGGGTTTACCAAAGTTTTGGGGGCCCCCATGAAGTATTTTTAATTTTTCATGAAATAATGAGCAAAGGGGGGCGCCCCTCTTCTAGGGAGATGGTCAATGTGGGTTGTTGGCTAAGAAAATGGGTTTTTTCTAAGTTGGAAATCATTTTCCCAACTTAGGAAATGCATTTGGGATACTTTTCCCACTCTCTCTCATGACTTTAGTGCCTTTTACAAAATTTGGCTAACTTAATTAAGCCAATTACATGCTGATTTTTGATCGACTTGGACTCCTCATGGACAATGGCCTAGCAAAAATTGTCCAAATGAGTTGAGTCTTGGTCCAAGGGTGTAGGGTTTCATGAACCATTTGATTTGAGTACTCATACCCCTATAGAAAATCCCCAAGGACCACTTTTTAACATTTTACATCCAAAATAATTAAAAATCCCTAGTTTGCGGGAATTTTAATTATTTAAAAAATCTTATCAAAACTTAATGGAATTCCGTGAGACTCTAGGAAATGTCTAGCATGGTCATTTACAATGCTCCTAGAACTTAGTTGCCCCATGGGCTCGATCATTAGAACGTCTTTCACCACTTTGGAGAATTATGTGGGAGTGAAAAACTCAAGGGAAATTAATAAGGTTGGTTAGGCCAAATTAATAACCCGAGGAAAAAAAACACTCAGTGAAAGAGACTCCCCTAATGATAAATTCCTAGCCAACTGACCTAAACTATGATCCATATAGACCCATTACATTATTATCCCATGCAGGGGAGCAGAAATTCCAATTACAAAAAAAGCTGAAGGCCAAAACTGCCTGGTAGAACCAACAAATCTACAATTTGGTAGCACCATTAGGTGCATATCTTCATGGTACATGGAGTTGACCCCCTAGTTGAAATAGGTGGTCAACAAGGAGGGTACTTGAAATGCTAATATCCCAAAGACTCTGGAGCGAAGCCTCCGTCGGAAGTGTGGAAAATACCTTGCAAAAGTGCACACAGTAGTATAAAACTTTTGAACACTGATGACGAGCCTCCTCAATAATGGCCCTGAGTAAAAATGTGATCAATAGTCTAGTACTGGGGGTGGAAGCCTACCTATTCATGGGCTTTGAGGTGCCTACTCTCTAGCTCATCCAAGAGTTGTAGGTGCAGAAGAAAGAATTGTAGGAGGGTATGCCTTCACGGATTTTGATGCATTTTGAAGGGAAGTAGGGATCAAGAGGGAGTTGACAGTGCCTTACAACCCTAAGAAAAATGGGGCTGCAGAGAGTTAGCACATGTCCATCATAGAGATAACCAAGGGTATGATTCATGATATAAATTTGCCCATATTTCTTTGGGCAAAATCATGTAGTACAATTGTCTACATTAATAGGTGTCATCATAGGATATTGAAGGACAAGACACTAGAAGAAGCTTTCATTGCTGAGAAACCATAGGTATCATAGTTTTGTGTTTTTGGTTGTCCTATGTATATTCATGTTTGTGAGGAGAAAAGAACTAAGTTAGAACTTTCTAGGTTGAAGGGTATCTCTAATGGTTATATTGAATCCTCCAAAGCTTATAGGGTATATGTTGTTAGAGTAATATTAGATTAATGATGGTCAATTAGATATTATATAGAAGAATTAATAAAGTCATTTGGACTTTAGGTTATATTACACTTCTTTGCTTTATTTCACTTTAGTGTGTTTCTTGGTCTATCCCACATTCATAAAGTGGATTTGACTCAACTAGTATGTATCCCTTTATAAGAAAGCTTTTTCTTGTCATTTCATCAATGAAATACATAAAACTCTCTTGATTTTATCTTGGTTTTCTTTATTTGTTCGATTTCTGTTTATCGTGATATGTTATCAGAGCTCAGTTAGAGCTATGGAGTTTGTGAGATCATGAAACCTATAGACTGCTATCAACAGATGGATTGAGAGATCGCAAGCATAGCACATCGAAGAGTCGAAAGGGTTTCACCAAAACTAAGTATTGATTTAATTTTTTTATTGAAGCAATTTTTTTTTAACGGGGAATCTTGCATATCGTGGTGCCCAAAAGAAAAAAAGGAGTTTCTTTGAAGGAATTAAGTTTTATTATTGTACGATTGCCAAAGATCAGCTGCCAAGCCAACCTGCACATTTGGAAGTCATATGATGCTAAATCAAGCCGACAAGAACTTGTACGGATGTATGAACACGCACCATCCCATTAAAGGAAGATGCCAAACCCTTCAAGAAAAAGTTGAGAAGGATCAAACCAAAACTCCTTCCCCTTATCCAAAAGGAGTTAGAAAAGATGCTTGCAGCCAATATCATTGCCCCAACCCATCACTCATCTTGGCTTGCAAACTTTGTAGTGGTAAGAAAGAAAATTGGTGAGATCAGACTATGTGTTGACTTTAGGAACCTCAACCAGTTGTCCCTGAAAGATAACTATTCTTTACAAACTATGGAAAACTTGTTACAAAGAGTGACAGGGGCAAGCATGTTGTCCATGGTTGATTTATTTTTAGGTTAGAACCAAATTTTGTTGATGGAAGAATATAGCAACAAGATTGCATTCGCAACATCATGGGGAACTTATGAATATCTCAGAATGCCCTTTGGACTAATGAATGTAGGATCAATTTTCCAAAGAGCTATGGATTATGCTTTTAGGGACTTGATTGGAAAAATCATAGAGATCTACCAAGATGATTTAACAGTGTTTTCTAAGGATAGAAAGGATCATGTTCGCCATCTGAGACAAATTTTTGACATCTGTAGAAAGTATGGCATATCCTTAAATCTGAAGAAATCAATTTTCTCATCTTCTTTTCTCATTCTTTCTGTAAATAGAACATTGAGTCATAGGTTGTTAAAGGGAGTCAATAAGCCCCAGGATAGAGATTCTATTGTCTCGCTTGGTGCTATTGTTGTATCAAACAAACGACCAAATATATTATTTGTAATCAGGATCGGGGCACTTTGCCATTGATAAATGAATAAAGATTGAGCAATCTATGTTGGTTTGTCTCATCTGTTGGTTTGTCTCATCTTGTGTTGAATAAGGTGATAGATCTATGTTTGTGTGCATGCCCATTTATTTTTCTGTCCTATGAATACGAGTATTAAGAAAATAGTTTTCAACCTCCTCTTAAATTCATGTTCATGCTTTGTATCATATTGTCTTCTAAAGATGAAATTGTGATTGAGGTGCCCTTCTGAAATGAACTAGTTGATTCTATGTTTAGCAACATTCAATAGCTTATCTTGGTCACTCTAAAAGCAATATACACACCAACATTTTGTATTTTGTTGAAGTAACCTTGATGTATCAATTTATAATAAAACCGATATAAGCTTAATAGAATATATCTGCGATAGTAGAGGGTACTCCCTCTTTGACCCGAGAGCTGGCTTGAAGGTCCATAGTGGCGTGGAAAGGTTTTCTACACATTATACTCCAACATTTGTCCTTGTGAGAGCAGGAATGACCTGGGGGACAAAATGCACTGTTCATTATGGTTTAAGGTATGTGGGAGATGGTGATTTGTTGTTGCGTGGTTTTGTGATTCTCACTGGGAGGGAGATACAAATGACATGCAGAGTACTTCTGGTTGTTGTTTCAGCTTGTGTTCAAGTTTGATATCTTGGTTTAGTAGGAAGTAGGCAACAGTTGCACTTAGTTCAGCAAAGGCAGAGTATATGGCAGCCAAATCTACTAGTTGTGAAGCCATCGGGCTTTGCAAGTTGATAGCAGCATTGTCCAATCAGATATTGGAAGTTGGAACCCACTGTTTTATGACGCGACAATCAAAGTTTTATTACTCTCCAAGTATCCAGCATTTCATGATTGCTCCAAGCACATAGATATCCTGTACCGTTTCTTCAGAGATAGAATTCAGAAGGGAGCAATGGTTCTTGAGTATGTTCCTTCAGATTCATAGATTACAGATATTTTGATGAAGCTCCTGGCAAAGGGGAAATTTGAGATGCTGAGGGAGACACTGGGCTTGATGGAGAACACCTTCCTTGCAAAGATGAAGTGTTAGTTTTTCTCTTGTTGCTTGGTAGTTGTGTCTCCAGCAGCATTGTGCACTTCTGCTGGTTCTGTGCAGAAAATGAGGGCACGGCAGCAGTAGCAGGAACCTCTATGAGGCACAGTAGATATAGACAGAAGTTGAAGCTGTTTTCAGCCTTACACAATTTCTATTTTCTAGACTTGTTTTTCTGCTTTTAGAAAAAGTGCTTTTGTGTAGGTAGTCGACTGTTTTCCAGAATTTGAATAGTTTCTTTTTTCATGTGTTTTTCTATTCTAGGGGGAGGGCGTTTATCCCTAGGAGGTTGCACATGCTTTTATGTGCTAATTACTCCAGCAGTTGGGTGCTCCTATCTAGGCAAGCTTCTGCAACTATTTTGGGCTCACTATCTGAGGCTAAATTTAGGGTTTGGGTTACCTCCAAATTTACAGTTTCTGAGTCTGTAAAATCCTTGCCTTCATCTATGAAAGAAGGCAGAGTGGGTGATTATATTCATTTGTTACAGAGCTAGTGATTAGTAGTTAGGGTTTTTGAGCTAGAGTATTGTATTTCTTCAGTCAATAATATAGAAATGTAGGTTTGAGAGTTCAGATTTGTGTACTTGCTGCTCGTATTTTCAGGTGATGTGTTTGAACTTTGAAGTTTATAACATTCCAAATTTACTGTTTTGATTGGTGTTTAGGTTTTAAGCTTCCTAGATCTTAGGGTTTAAATTCTGAGTGCAGAATCTGCTTACCATGAACTGAAATTTAACATAGTCTGTGTCTCGGAAATAAATATTTCTGGCAGATTGCGATTAAACAGCCAATTGGGAAAGTGCAATATCCTGGAGTACGATCTGGACTTTATGTTGCTTCTCCAACAGGTCATCCTGTTTCTTCTTTTAGTCCATATTTTTGGCTGCCTATTTTGCTCTTATCGTTATCAAATTCATTCTTATGTAATATTGAAAGGTTCCAAGATAGAGCATTGAGATCAGATCTTGAATTTTTTAATGAAGAGAACAATTGGCAAATATGCGGGGTGCTGACCATCGTGAACACATTGTTCATCAATTTTGAATTTGTGTTCCTGTTGCTCACTGTTCTATGAAGTTGTTTTGGATAATTGCTTCCAAAGATAATGTTGCAGGTCTTTATCATGTCTTCTGGTGGGCATTTTATCTTATATCATGTTTCTCATTTTGACAGGAAAACAAGCTGAGAGCAGGATAACGGTTTTGAGTCGAGACAAAAATAGGAACTGCACATTAGTTGAGGTGTGTTTTGAACATGACTTTCATGTGAATGTAGTTCATTATGTGGAATAAAAGTTGCCAATATGTATTCCTTATAAGGGATCAAATCTTTGTTGATGATTTAGACTGAGGAACGTCTAATCGATATTATTATTTCATACAACAATCTACATTAAAGTTCACATCCTAACAATCTTGGTCATAGTCTATTTTGTTTTAAGGTTGCATATTGCGTGATTCTTACTGTGCTTGCTGTAAATATTCAAAGTATGTCGAAGCCATATTGTAGGTTATGAGGAAAAACATGGATTACATTTGCTGCTCAATAGCCTAATTGCTGTTTTGTCAAACTTAGAGTTTTTCTTTGCCAAGTTACAGGTTCTTCCTGTTATGTTGATTTTTTCATCCTTCTTCCAATGGTCTATTTTGTGTGGCATATGATAATGGTTGACAACTTTTTGTTTATGGGACATTTCGATCCCCTCTATTCCCTTTATCTTTTTTAGTGTTCCAGGTGTCTCAGCCTTTGGATTTCTTTTACCCATGTGTTTGTAGTCACTTTGAGTTTTGTCTTGGTTGTTTTGTTTTCCAATCAAACTCGTTATTCATTTCAATCATTTCACTTTTTCCAAAGTTGTCGTTGATGTAGGCATAACTTGTGATGCATAGTAGACTGGCACATGTGCCCAACATAAGCCAGTTACTTAGGAAACGTGTTATGATAGCAGTAATAAACCTCAATTAAACAATGGACAAATTCCTTGTATATTTTAAATAATAGGTGGTAGCTCAAATGCTTAGAAATTAAAATTTTCACATAACAAAGACATATCTTTCAAGATGGAATAGACTGACTTCATAAGGTCTGACTTGAGCATAAAAATAATATAGCACTGTGTTACTGCCTGAACCAGTGCCCTTGTGAAAAAACCCAACTTATAAGGCAACAAAATGGGAAGTGCACCATTGTCACCTCAGTTCATGTTCCCCTTCACTTTAGGCCAATGCCTAGAACCTAAGGGGGGTATCCGTATTTAAATAAGTAGACCTCTTTAAGTGAATTAAAACCATTCAAGCTTACGATTTACTTTAATGAATCCAAAATATATGTAACAAGGCCATGCACTAGGATTCCAGTAAGTTAAAGTTAAACAACTAGGAATAATAGCATAAACCACATGTATATCCACTTGAAAAGAGGGTTAGGAGCTAGTGGAGTGTTTGCCAAATCTGATATGTAAGATAAACAACATTAGCAATTTCAGATTTGTAATTGTATGGCTATCACTCAACCAATGAAACTTCAAAGAGATAAGAACCACTTTTAGGCTATTTTAGGGCACATAGAGTGAAACCAATTAGCATAAATCAATGGTGCAATGTGTGCTTGTGATTACCAATTGATTAGATGCTAAGAAAGGACAAGCTTGGGGCTGTCTTTCAACTTCTAGATCTGTTTTATGATAAATAACACATAAATTTCGGATTTAGAGCATGAAAAAGACCATGAGAGAGAGAGAGAGAGAGAGAGAGAGAGAGAGAGAGAATGCACTAGAAAGCAAGACGTCTTGGATGTTTCCACTTGGGCAAGAGATATGCTATACAACAACGACCCAACAAGTGTTAGAAACAAGTTCTAAAGATATATAACTGTTGACTAAGCAAGAACTTGTAAAATAGATGGTGAATCCCCCTAGGGTTTCCACGTTAGCACTTGGAATTCACCAAAATAATGTCTAGATAAAAGATAAGGAACAATAAACACTTTAGAGATTAAATTCACCACTAGATGTGTAAGATAAATTTGTAGAAACAATCTAGAAAAGAAATAGAGGCTAGGCATGAGTAAGAATACACCTTTGAGCACCAAATCTTAGCCTTAGATTCTCACCAAGTCTTATTTTTATTGCTGCAATTTAATTTCCAGATTTGTGAGATACCTTAAATCAGCCCACAAAATGTTAGATAAGACCTTGAAGCACCTTTCTATAGGGCCGTTTTGCCTCCTAGGGTTAGAAATCAACAATTAAGCACAAACCCTTGAATAAGCTAGTCTAGAAAATGAAATGAACCGTTAACCTTTCTCTAGACTATGAAATAAATCTAAATAAAGATTTTTATTTGATTTTTTACCATTAGATTGTCTTCTAAACAAATAAAAAGAAAAGGATTTTGAATTTTAGGGTTTTTGGTTGGTAGTTGGGGGAAGACAAGTACCTTTCTCCGATTGGGGCTTATGGGGTCAAAAATCATACCCCTCTAAAATTTGGTCACTTCTATCTTAAGGATTAGGGTAAGAGATTAGAACCCTAGGGTAGAGTAATCCCTCACCTAATCAAGATAAGGTATGAGGACCAAGGCCCTACAAGAAGGGATTCCACAAGGGAAAAACCTTCACCAAAAAGATCAATTATGGATTGAATAAGATACTTGAAACCCTTGCCAAGGAACTAAAGGAAAGACAAGACAAGAGATTGAGCACTTATGAAACCAACAAAGGAAGATGGAAGAGATAGAAACCCTAGACATCTTCCTTCCAAGTGGTTAATTAACCCTTCAAATGGATTGATCTTGCTAGCTAGTAGAAGTCTTGAACATTCACAACTATTCTTTGATGCACCAAGAAAATAACCAAGAAAGAGAGAGCTCCAAGAATTGACACCAAAACCTCCAATAGGTAAATCTTCAACAAGTTGTAATCTCAAATGTGTTAATGTTTAAGCCATTATTATAGTTGTTTGCATTTCATTAGATAACAATAGCATAATCCAAGATCACTGAGAAATACACAATCACAAGAGACACAACATTTATCCTGGGAAACCCTCTAGGGGAAGAAAACCCA
>ML784956.1:15557-63557 GCA_009831015.1 Picea engelmannii
TATATATATATATATATATTATTTATGGTCTGCGAGAGCCCCAATCCCAATCTTTATGACAAATGCATTTAAATTTCGGAGAATATGTAATAAACTATATATATTTTAGAAATTTCAAGAGAGCTATTTTGGGAACAATCTCGACTGTACTTTGTAACCCAGTTTTCTGAATATAAAGTATTTGAGGTTGATATATCATTATCTTTGTTTGAGATGCCCAGTATCACTCTGTCAAAGTTTTCTTATGCATGTGGATCATTTTATTTTATTTTTTATGTGATCATAAATATTTAGCCCAAATATGATGGATGTGAGGATTTTTTATTTATTTATTTTAAATGTGTGAATGTATGTGGTTCCTGGTCCATTCTAAGGAACTTTCTTTAAAGAAAAATTAAAAAAAAATCATTTTTTGCATCTTTATATTTTCTTTGATTACCACAACAAACTTCTCTAAAAGTCCCATATTCTAAAGACCTAGAGTCTCGTGAAATTCATAACAGAGGAGTACCACCTCTACAAAAACGTAGGGGGATTTATATCCTCGTGAGGTTGTCATTTTGGTCCTAATGGATTCAAGCATCAACACACGGTTTAGGGGCCGGGAGGAACAATCTTCTTCTAAGATTCATTTCAAAGTTAGTGCAAGACCTTCAGATGTTATGGTTGATCAATATAATGCTAGACGACACTTTCACAATCATGGTTTAGTCATAAAATCAAGAAGCACAAAGTACACAAGCTAGTATAGTATGTGCGATGAATGTTGTTGGAAATATAAAAAACTTGATTACGACTGTGACATGAAGTAGATCAGGAGCGGTAGGTATTATTTATTAGTTATCTAGTTAGTCATAGAAATATTAACCATTAGAGATGATAGGAGATTGATTGACAGGATAGGTGCAGCAAGAAGGATCTCAGTTGGAGGAGAGTAAAAGAGGCCTTAAGACACAAACATGTCTCACTCATAGGGTCAGTGTCCATGAGAGAAAGAATATCATCGTCGATGCACTTATTGTCGATGAGAGGTTAACATCCTTCTAATGGTGCACCGATGACAAAAGAGACAAACTTGTCGACAAGCAGCAGATTAGTGAGGGAGAGATGAACCTCGTCAATACATATTATATATGGGAGAAAGGAAGGAGCGTTTCCAATATGCGACACATCGGCGAAGATGAATGGAATTCAATCGATAAAGGTGTGTACATGGCGAAGTCAATCGTGTGAACATATTCGATGCACCGACGTTGATCGTGCAAACTTTTCCAGTGATAAAGATGTTTGTCGGTGAGGTTTAGTGGAAGCACGTTGGCATATTGGAAGATCGACAGGTTGAAGTGATCTGAAGATAAACTGGAAATGATAAAGCGGGAAGAGTGGGAGGAAAAACTTGGGCTTAGCCATCTGCATGAGAGAGAGAGTGTGAGAATTCTAGTATGAAGATTTGAATGGGGGGGGGAGCAATTTCTTTTCTTAGAGAGATGGTAAGAGAAGAAAATTGGGAGGTTGGTGTGCACGTGCAACAGGTCAATAAAGAATATCCCATCTCAGATCCTTAATCGAAAGCCCCTAACCCCCTAGAAGCTCCTATGGCCTATGACACTAGAGTGGTGAAGGTGTGACAATCACCTTTTCCTTTTGGGGAATACTTGATTAGTCATAACACTCTAAAACCCACTTCAGAGCAAGTGGGCATCATAGATTGTCCTTCTAGATCCCCTAGTTCGAAAAGAAATTTCCCATATCACCAAAAGACCCCTTTTGGAAGAAAAATGGGTGGAAGAGAATCCCCTAACTAGTGATATGGAGAGGGGGCAAGATGAGGACACCTCCAACTTGCATGAATCAGTTACACCCTACCAAGGAAACCCGACATAATCGACATGTGTTAAAAATAAGAAAACACAAAAATTCCCACCTTTGATATTAGCTTACATGACTTAACAATGACAACAAAAACTTTATTGATATGATTTGTTTCTATGTGTCATTCTGCTAACAATTTGTAAGGATTTACCTATGAACTTTAAAGACTAATAAAGTTATAAGAAGGAAAAGGAAGCTCACTACCTAAGCGTTCCTTATCCCTATTCTAGGAATGGACCAAATCCAAATAATAAAACCCTCCTACATTTTGTATGGGTAAATTCGCAATGCTTTTAATCCCAATATTTTACCATTTCTTTTTTATAAAATTATTAAACAATTAAGTTAAAAAAAATAAAAAAAAACATCGAAACTTTAGCCATTTGCAAAAGACTAAATTGTAATACAATTTCACCATAATTAATGCTTAAGACATCTTCTCTTATATTGATATCTTAGGCTAGTGAAAGTGTCATTCTAAGAAACAAATAATTTTATTCTATTCTTTTAATATCTTATGCGATTCCAAGAAACAAATAATCTTACAATTGCAAGAAGTGTTGAGGGAAAGGAGAAACCCTTTGATTTATGTTTTTATAGAAGAGACTTGTGGAGGACATCACAGATGGAATGGAGCTAAGATTGAGGACGAGATGGAGGAACTGAATTTCCTATGAACTTCAGGAAACAAATGCGTGGAGGAGAACGTCACTGAACTTGCGGCTCAGTTTCTAGACAAACAAAGACGAATCTAAAAATTCTACGATCTGGGTTTTGTGCAGAATGGAGTCTATCATGCGAGGCCTAGTGGTTTTTCGAGAAAATACACGGTTGAAGAGATTCGTGGGTTTTTCCAAACTGGGTTTTACAGAAATGCATTTTGACAATATGTGAAATTCTAGGAATCTTCATATGTTCTATCCAGGGACAGAAGTCATAAATGACTTAGCGTGTGTGTGAACAATCCATGAGAGGAGAAGTTGGGTAGAACCTTTGTGCGTTCCAGTTTCTTGAAGGCAAGATGAACCCGTATGGTTGAGTATGAAGAGTTGTGAGTTGTATGAGTGAAGGCATATATCTGTTAGCAAACAGAGCATTTGAAGGTGGAGAGCCCAAATGGATATGGAGTCAATGCTTGATCAAAACAAGCAAAGAAGTTATCTCTTTTGACAGTGATCATTTTCGAGTCCTTGCAGCATGTTTAAATTCCTGTGCATAATTATATTCCTGTAGTATTACTTAATTTATGTAGTGTACATAGAATGTTGGAAATAAGGTGAAAGAATTTGAAAAGGAGAAGTTAAGCAGGATCTGAGGGTCCATGCATCAAATTTCTCATGATATTGAATAGTTCACTTAACACTCATTACATCGAGTGAAAGCCCCTCAAATACTTAAATAAATGGTAAAGGAATTTCTAAACAATAAGGAACAATACTTGTTAATGTTTTGCAAATGGGGTAGCAAGCTAAGTGGGCTTGACATGAGAAAACCTCCATGGTTAAGGACACTTGAGCCAAAAAAGTCTTGTGATGTGTGGCCTCCCAAAAAGTCTTCATTGTCCAATGTAAACTTAGGTGAAGCGATGATTGATGATATATAATTTTTTCATTAGTTTCAATCTCACTTCTTCACATAAGACATGGATCATGCAAATACTTATAAAATATGGATAATGTATTAAAAACTTATTCTAAATAAGTAATCATGTTTAACATATACATTTTCTTTTATAATGATTATATACATCTTCTTTTATAATGGTTATGACAATAAATAACAATAACTATTATTTTTAACTTTACAATGATTTTTTAACAAAACTAAATAATAATATGAATTTTATCTTAAATAATAAAGTATTATTAAAAATATATATAATAAATAATATTTAATAAAATAAACAAAAGTTTAATATAATAAAAAATAATATTTAATAATGTTAATAAATTATTGATAAACCACTCGGATGGGGTGAACGAGGCGAAAGTGGGAAGACACCTGGACAGGACAGATGGCGAAAAGATTAAATGTCCCAGGCCGCCACCCCCAAGGATATAACTCCCCATGCATTGAACTTTGATGGCATTTAACTCAGTGTGCCTGGGTAAGATCCCGGATGAGTGCTCCAGCCAAACCACAGGTACTAAGAGCTTGAACCAGTCCTATCAGCCTGCAATGGCGATGGGAGAGGTTTCAATGGCCCTCAGCAGCATTAAAATTGTCCATGGCACATTCATTCTCCTGCTTGTTGCTAGTAGCTATTCCAGCACTGTGTCTCTCGGCCCTCCCGACTTATCCACTCACTCTCTGAGTGCTTTCCGCGCCTACCCAAACCACCATTGCCCCTCCATCACCCCTTTGCTTTTTTCCACCATGCCACGGGACAGAAGCAAGCCCAAGAGAGCAAGCAAAAACAAAAATGCCTACACCCGTGACAATCGCCTCATAGCTTTCCAACGAGCTTTGATTTCTCACTTTAGTCCTCCCTGCACTCACACCAGCATCCCTCAGTCCACCATGCGCACCCCAAAATTGGAAATTTCGTCTCCCAAGACTCAGACCTCCCTATGCGCTCCAAAGGAGGAGACCTTGTCCCCCACCATGCATTCTCAACCACTGCCTCTTCTATCACCGACCATCGCTTCAAGGGCAGAGATTCCTCCGAACCTCAACTTGGATAAAGGGGAGGCTCCACCTCCTCTTCAGCATACAGGGCCACCCTCTTCTCCTCAACCAAGCCCAAGCCTGGAGCTTAAGGAAGATTCTCCCTCCGTCCTCGACTTTCAGCCTCGCCAGTGGGAAGGTGGCTGCATTGTAGAGGAGGAGATCCCTCCCAGCTAGCAAGTTTCTGAAGGCGGAGAGAACATCCACTATCTAGCTAAGGAACACCTTGAACTCATTTTTGATATCAGGCAACGACAGGACAAGCAGGCGCAAGGACAAAGGATCATCAACCAACATTTGGATTTGCTATATGAGGCCTTCTCAGACACCCCAAAGTCTACAAGTTGCCCCACTTGCAAGCAGAAGTTTGTCTCGGCCTTCACTTCTAATGGACACCCAGGTTCCCCTTTGGCTTGAAGCGGCCTACCCCAGACTCTATTTTATGTCAATTATAGTTTCAAATCTTTTTTACAGTTGTATAATTAGCATAGTAATGGCAGCTCTAGATGAAGCACGCCCTAGTTTCAAATCTTTTTGTACAATTTTGCAAACAATTCCATAGCCATGATAGAATTATCATCACTTGGAGCCACGTGTCCTGATTTCCCTTCTATAACAGGACAGGTAGCATATAATACAAGGTTCCTTTTTTATTTAAAAAAATAAATAAACTATTGATAAACAAACATTTAATATTTACTAGACCATCCATCACCGTATTTCAAACCTCACAATTTATTTATTTATATAATGAAAGAGGTTTGATATGCTTTATATCCACGTGTTTAGTGTTGATTTATCTTACTTATATCAAGATTAGTTAATTTGGTAAGTGGAATTAAAATCTTACAATATTTTCAAGTAAATCCAAAATAAAATGTACATTCCAAATAAATCAAAATGTAAACTTCTAAATATGATTTTTTTTTACATATTTAATGTTCAACTACAATCAAACTAAAAGCTCTTTATAATGGAAACTCCCCAAGTGATATATTCATTTTAAATGGCACTTAGAATATGATATTACAATGATGATTTTAGAAATTTTATGACAGATTTATGATTTTGGAAATTTTATATTATAGTTAGAAACATAATTAAATGTGAGATATTATTAAATTAAATGAGTTATTAAATTCAAGTTAAATTAAAAATATAAACTATTTCAAATTCATTATTAAAAACACTATTCTCTTAGCATAAAATGAAATTTGAAATATTAATTATTAAATATAAACATATTTATTGATCTAAAATTGCCAGGTTCAACTTTATTCTGAGTTGTGATAATGAAAAAAATTACATATTCAAATCAAAAAATTTCATACATCATAAATTAATATTATTATCTTATTAAAAGAAATTACAATACCAAAATATTTATTAACACGATATTTCAGTAACCATCTAGAAATTTACAATTCACAGAAAGAAATTCACGATAAACTCTTAAAACTTTCCTTTCACGAAGCAGATCAATTTGAGCAAATTCAGAGGGAAATTGTATACATATTTAACAGAAAAATGATTGATTAAGAGCATTCATGCTGATAACAAGACATTCAGGTAGGAAAGTGGAATGGAACCACGGACGTTGAGGCAGTGAAAGATGTAGCAATCGCTTCACTTTTTACCGAAGAGGCCTCCGAAGGGGCCGCCGCCTGATTTCTTGTCCTCGGAAGAGGAGGAGGCGGAGCCGCCCTTCTTTCCTGCAGCAACTCTGCCGGAGGGAGGACGAGCGTTGCCGTTGCCCTCGCCGTTGCCTTTCCTGAGAATGGGGTCGGTCTCCAATAGTTGCTCTCTCTGTAGTCGCTCTCCCAGCCAGTCCAAAAAACCTTTCTTCTTCTCGGAGGAGCCCTTCGCCACGTTTGAAGTGGCGGCCACAACGTTGCCCACGGGTAGCGCAATCACCAGCGACGCCATTCTTCTCCTTCTTCTTTCCTTCTTTCGCTCACTCGCTCTGCAAAGTGTGCGTGTAATAATCGTGGTTGGCCAATGAGACGAAGATTAAGGTAGCCACACGCCTACCACGCTCCACACACGCCTTATCCTTCCATCTTATCCACTTCCTTGTCTCTCGATACTTCATCCTCTCTCTCCTTAAGATCTCTCCTTTTTATCTCAACTACAATGTCATGGGTTAATTAGGTCGCCAATCATATGTTTCAACTATATGTCCTCAATAGTCTCAACTACTTCACCACAACTTTTTGGTAAAAAAGGGCAAAACTTATCATTTGTTTTAGTAGAAGGTGATAAAACTTATCATAAAAATATTACATATTAATTTTAGAAAAAAATTACTATACATAAGAGACAATCATAACATAAGTCTCGTGGTCCATTCTGGTTAGTCATAATGATATTAGTTTGTTTGTATTGTGTAATCAAAGGGTGGCTCAAATTCCATATTCACTAGCGATTGTGGGATATAAGTCTCAAGTTCCATCCTTGTAGTGGGCTTGTGATCTAGCAATAAAGTAAAGAAATCTTTAGAATAGTCTCTTAAATTCCATACTTGTTAGTGATGGTTAAAGATAAGTCTCAAGTTCCATCCTCATTAATGATAATAACAATTTTGTAGGTTGTTTGTATCATGTGCTTGAAGAGCTTAACAACATAATGATTGAATCATCATATGTGAATCTTAGGTTACATCCTCGATAAGGATAACCACATTCTTATTGATCATTTTCATCATGTGTTTGGAGAGCAATAGTGAGCTTGTGGTCTAATAACACAATGAAAAAAATCATCAAATACAATTGTTTTGTTTCATCCTTGTTAACAATGATAATATTCATGTGGATTATTTACATCATATGCTCATAGTGAAATGATGAGACTCTTAGGTTGCATCCTCAATAAGAATAACCACAATCTTATTGATCATTTTCATCATGTGTTTGGAGAGCAATAGTGAGCTTGTGGTCTAATAACACAGTGAAAAAAATCATCAAATACAACTTTTTTGTTTCATCCTTATTAAAAAGGATAATATTCATGTGGATTATTTACATCATATGCTCAAAGGGAAATGATGAGTTTGTGGTTTGAAAACAAGTGAAGATGTCATTGGACATGCATCTAAAATTCCATCATCTCTAGAGATAAAGTCATTCTCATGTATCATTTGCATCTTGTGATTGAACAATGATAATGAGCTTGTGGTGTAAAAAAAAATTCTAGACATATTCCAAATTCCATCATGTCTAGCGTTAATGACATTCTTGTGGATCATATGTATCATGACATCAAACCACAGTGATAAAGCTTATGGATTAATATCAAATGAGGAAACCACTTAACAAATGTCTCAACTATATCCTTAGGGTAATAGTGACTTATGGTTTAACAACAAAGTGAAGAAATCCTCAAACACAAGTCATGAATTCCATACATGTTAGTGATAATGGCATTCTTATGGATTGTTTGTATCATGTGCTTGAAGGGTGGTAATGAGTTTGTGATCTAAAAACTGTTGATTTCTTTTTCTTTTTTCCAATAGTTAAAGTATTATATTCTTTTATTATTATTTAATATGCAAAAGGATCACAACTGAAAGATAGATATCCACATAACAATAATATATATCCTCGAGGAAACCCTCAAGGGGGAGAAAACCCTGCAAACTCTCCTCAGTATAGATTCCCCCAACATGTACAATGTCATACAATGCTCTTTCACGAAATCAAGACCAAAGAGACCCAAACACGAACCAAGAATAGCCTCCGAGATAAGTGTGTACTACTCTCTTGTACTTATATTCAATGAGTGATCAAAATGACTTGAGATAACCTCTATTTATATTCTAAAATACCTAAAAGACATGAATTATCAATAAACCCTTTCACAATTACACTTAGGAATAACCAATACAATTACATTTAGGAATAACTTCCAAAATTACATAAAATCTCAACCCTCCCTCTTAATGAGGAAGGTATTCTATCTGGAACAGACTCTAACATTGTCGCCATCCACATGAGCTCATGACCATTGACTATTAGACACACGAATCTATGCATCACAAAAAATTCATAGTGACATCACAACATGCATCTAGGGTTGGTGGGTAGCTCTCCAATAGCTACAACATGTCATCATGAGACTATCCAGTTTCTCGCATAAAGATCGAATATCTTATGCATGACATCCAGTACCCTGCAATAACATATGTACCTCCTCTCTTCAACATGCATCCAGGGCTGGTGGGTAGCTCTCCAATAGCTACAACATGTCATCATGGCATCCACTACCCTGCGGTAACATCTGAAGCCATCACTCCCTTTAAAGAGGGACTACGACAAGCTTGTCCCTGAAGTACTCGAACTTCATCCTTGACAATGGCTTTGTCAATACATTCGCAACCTACTCATCGATAGCCACATATTGGAGTGTCACTGCTCCCTTCTACACCATATCCCTAAGATAGTGATACCTTATTTTGATATGCTTCGACCTATCATGAAAAATCGGGTTCTTTGACAACTTTATACAGCTCTGGTTGTCGCACAAGATACAAGTCGCCTCTATCGCAATATTGAATAATCTAATCAGTAATTTTCGAAGCCACACTGCTTCGCGACTTGCTACACATGTTTCCACATACTTTGCCTCAGTCGTACTGAGTGCTACACATGATTTCTTTTTACTGATCCATGAAATCATACCATATCCCAAAGTGAAGCAACATCCTAATGTACTTTTCCAATTTGCAACACTACTGGCCCAATCTGAATCTGAATATCCAAGTAGAGTGATCTCACTATCTGCAACATACTTGAGCCCATAATCCATTGTATCTTAAGGTACCTCATCACATGTTTTACTGCAATCAGGTGAACACGTTTGGGGTCAACCATGTACTAACTCATGGTGTTCACAGCAAGACATATATATGGTCATGTATTTGTCAAATACATCAATGATGTAATCATCTTCATGTATAATGTAGCATCCACGCTCTCTGAAGTAGTATCATCCAACAACTTCATATTTGATGCCATTGGTGTAGCCATCAGTTTACAGTCCAACATCCTGGACCTCTTTAAGATCTCCACAACATATTTTCCCTTATTTAGGAAGATCTCATTCTTCCTCTGCCATACCTCTAGACCCAAAAAGTAGTGCATCAAACCTAGGTCTTTCATTTTGAACTTTGCAGGGAGTTTTCTCTTACACTCAATGATGAGATTCTCCACTCCTATCAAGAACATGTCATCCACATATAGTAGTAATGTCACTAGTCTATCATCCTCAACCTTGAAGTAAAGCTTAGGATCTGCATTTCTCTTGGTAAATCCCAAGCTCATCAGAAAAGATTCAATCCATACAATTCCTTCTTTAACCTGCACACATGCGTCACCCTATCATGTGTCTTAAATCCTTATGGTTGTTCCACATAAACCTCTTCTTCTATTACCCCATTCAAAAATGTTGTCCTCGCGTCCATCTGATGAACCTTCCATTTCATCACAATAGCTATTGAAATAATATCCCTTATTGAAGTATATCTTGCCACAGGAGCAAAAGTCTCCTCATAGTCAGTTCCTTCCTTCTGATAAAATCCTTGTGCTACAAATCTAGCCCTGTATTTCTCAATGCTTCCATATGTAGCATGCTTCATCTTGAATATCCACTTGGAGCTCACAACTGATTTTTCCTTGGGTCTGGGAACCACATCCCAAATTTCATTATTCACTATTGACTAGTATTCCTCGACCATGGAATCCTTCCATTCTTTCTTTCCTACAGCTTCTTCATAGTTGGTAGGCTTGTCAGACAATTAGCTTAGGTTAATGGACAGTTGGTATGTATTTTTGGTTTTCATTGATGTCAACCATTGTAGATTGTTATTGTAGATTGATTTCAACCCTTAGGGATTGATGTCAACCCTTGGAGAAAGTCTGGTAGCGAATTCTAGTTGCACAAAGGTTTGGATAATGGACCCAATGTTGTTTCATGTATAATGGTATGAGTTTTAATATATTTGAATGTAATACTATTCTATATGGATAGTACATGTCATTCCATTTCCGGTGGTATGTGGAACTGTTAATGTTTAAGCCATTATTATAGATGTTTGAATTTCATTAGATAACAATAGCATAATCCAAGATCACTCAGAAATACACAATCACAAGAGACACAACATTTATCCTTGGAAACCCTCTAGGGGAAGAAAACCCAGCAAAACTTCCTTAATATAGATAGCTAATACAATGCCAAGAGATCTCTATGCTAAAACAGAAAGTCCTCTCCAAGATATGTGCCACTCTCTCTCTCCTTTGCCAGTAAGAGATCATAACTTGTCTCTCAAACTAAGCAAGTGAGTTATATCCAAGTGAGGCACTAGCCTCCTTTATTTATACAAGTTTGGCACATGTGAAGTGTCTCTTCACTGGGAGGGTCGACTTCTCCAACTGGGTGGGTAAACCCACCTTTATTATATTTCTGGGTCTCCTTATTAACTGTTGGGGCCGACTTCTTATTCTGCCTATTATAATTGTCTGTTGACCAATCCGCAAAAGGGGATTTGGTCCTATTACAATAACTGACATGATCAATCCACAATGGGGATTGATCCTATGAATAATATATCAATAATAATAAGAATACTCTTTGCAGTTACAATATTTCAACACTCCCCCTTAACAAGAAGGGTATTCTTCAGCAACATCACGTGAGAGAGAGAGGATAACATCATCAACAACATCAAATGGGAGGAAATCATCATCATCTTGGATGGCGTATCTATAAATCATCGAAAGTTTTCTTCATCAGTAGCATCATCATTCTCAAAGGAATTCCATCATCATTTTCATCAATATGTATTAGTATAAAAAATGATACATCATCATCATCACGGCACAAGGCTGGCTCATCATAATACAAGACTGGCTTTACATCACAACTGTTGAGCTGGAAGCTTAGTGCTTGTCTCATCTCATTGTCTTGCTTTACGTCACAGCACTCAAGCTGGAAGCAAGATACTCGTCATGCTTTACGTCACAACCATCAGGTTGGAAGCAGGATACTAGACTGGCTTTACGTCATAGTTATCCAGCTGGAAGCTCAGTGCTAGTCTCATCATATCATCTTGCTTTATGTCTGACAACTAAGTTAGAAGCAAGGAACATCTCATCTTGCTTTATGTCTGACACTGGGTCAGAAGCAAGGAACATATCATCTTGCTTTACGTCTGACAACTCGGTCAGAAGCAAGGAACATCTCATCTTTCTTTACGTCTGACAACTCGGTCAGAAGCAAGGAACATTTCATCTTGCTTTACGTCTGACAACTCGGTCAAAAGAAAGGAACATCTCATCTTGCTTTACGTCTGACAACTCAGTCAGAAGCAAGGAACATCTCATCTTGGTTTAAGTCTGACAGCTAGGTTAGAAGCAAGGAACATCATCACATCTTGCTTTACGTCTAACAGCTAGGTCAGAAGCAAAGAACATCATCACATATTGCTTTACGTCTGACAGCTAGTTCAGAAGCAAGGAACATCATCACATCTTGCTTTACGTCTGACAGCCAGGTCATAAGCAAGGAACATCATCACATCTTGCTTTATGTATGACAGCTAGGTCAGAAGCAAGGAACATCATCACATATTCTCCCCCTTTCGAGGAAGGTCCTTTCGGACTATGCCAAGCTTATCTCAGAAGTACTCAAACTTTACATGAGATAGAGGCTTGGTCAACATGTCAGCAACCTGTTCATCCATGCTAATGTACTGGAGCTTCAAGGCTCCTCTCTGTACCATGTCGTGGATGTAATGATAGCAGATCTCTATGTGCTTCGACCTGTCGTGGAATACAGGATTCTCTGTCATCTTTATGCAGCTCTGGTTGTCACATAGAATCACGGTTGCTCTCATCTCCAAATCAAATAGGTCAGTCAACAACTTTCAAAGCCACATAGCTTCGCATCTAGCAAAACATGCAGCAATGTATTCTACTTCCGATGTGCTGAGAGCAATACTAGATTGCTTCCTACTCTGCCACGAGATCATAGTTGATCCCAAACTGAAACAACATCCTGAAGTGTTTTTCCTATCAGAGACACTTCTTGCCCAATCTGCATCAGTATATCCACTCAATGTGAAATCATGATCTCCATCATAGCTGAGACCATAATCTATCGTACCTTTGAGGTACCTCATCACATGTTTTGCAGCCACTAGGTGAACACGTCTGGGTTCTACCAGAAACTGACTCAAGGTGTTCATGGAAAAACAAATGTCTGGTCTAGTGTTCGTTAGGTACATCAACGATCCAATAATCTGTCTATACAGTGTGGCATAAATCAATTCTGACGACGTATCAACCAATAGCTTCAACTTCGCTTCCATGGGTGTATTCCTGGGCTTTCATTATAGCATATCGAATCTCTTTAAGATTTCGACCGTGTACTTCCCTTGGTTAAGGAAGATCCTCTTAGGACTCTGCCATACCTCAAGACCTAAGAAATAATGCATTAGGCCAAGGTATTTCATTTCAAATTCCAAGGCAAGTCTCTTTTTACATTCAACGATGAGCTTTTCTTCTCCAGTTAAGAATAAGTCATCCACATATAGTAGTAAGATTATTGGCTCATTATCCATAATTTTGAAGTAGAGATTTGAGTCTGCTTTACTCTTGGTAAAGCCTAAGATCGTCAAGAAACTGTCTATACGGCCATACCAAGCTCTAAGAGCTTGCTTCAATCCATATAAGGATTTCTTCAATCTGCAGACATGAGACCTCCTGTCTTCAACCTCAAATCCTTGAGGTTTCTCTATATACACTTCCTCTTCGATGACACCGTTTAGGAAAGTTGTCTTCACGTCCATCTGGTGCAGCTTCCACTTCATCTCAGCTACAAGAGCTATGATGGTCCTAATCGAAGTGTATCTGGCCACAAGAGCGAATGTCTCTTCATAGTGAATGCCTTCCTTCTGGGAAAATCCACAAGTGACAAATCTTTCTTTATACTTCTAAATACTTCCATCAACAACATGTTTTATTTTGAAAAGCCATCTGGAGGATACCACATCTTTATCCTTTGGTCGGGGATCTATTTCCCATACTTTGTTCTTCATTATGGATTGGTATTCCTCTGTCATGACATCTGCCCATTCTTTCCTTTGAATGGCTTCTTCAAAATAGGTAGGCTCCTCTTCTAGGAGGTCACACATCAAAGTCGTATCACTGGAGAATGGCTTAGGTCTTTTCACTTGTCTCGTGGTTCCTTGGGGAACATTGTACTTCTCTCCATATTGAATAAGCTCTCTAGCCCAGGCTGGCTTTCTTTTATGGAGAATCGTCATCTGATGAGGTTCTTACACTTGTACTATATCATGGTCTTCTAGAAGTTCCTCATCAGGGGAAGTTACGACTTCCTTCTCTGGTTATGTAGCTCTGGGAACCTCCCTCATTGCAGTATGGGGGATTATGGGTTCCTCTTCATATACCTTTTCAAGCTGGCATATTTTATATTTCTTGAGCACTGCATCTTCATAAAGGTCACATCCCTCCTGATATCAATGTGATGTTGACCTGGTATATAGATCCTGAAGGCCTTGGAGACCTCATAGTATCCCACAAATATTCCCTTCTTTCCTGAACTGTCCAGCTTGTTTCTCTTTTCATTAGGTATATGAATAAACATTGGACAGCCAAATATTTTAAGATGGCTTACCTCTGGCTTCTTTTCAGTGAACATCTCTTCCGGTGTCTTGAGCCCAAGTGCACTATGGGATAGTCGGTTTTGCACATAAACAACTGCCATTGCTGCTTATGCCCATAAGCACATAGGAAGATCTTGATCATGGATCATAGTCTTTACAGCTTACAGTATGGTTATGTTCTTCCTTTCAGCTACACCGTTTTGTTGTGGATTATAGGGAGTAGTGAGTTCCCTCTTGATTCCAACATCTTTGCAAAAGTTCACAAACTCTTTTGAGGTATATTCTCCTCCATTATCTAACCTGAGTATCTTGATCTTTCTTTCAGAAAGGTTCTCTATCAAGGCTTTGAATTCCTTGAACTTACTGAACACTTCATCTTTAGTCTTCAAGAAATATATCCAGGTTTTACGAGAGTAATCATCAATAAATGATACATAATATACATACCCGCTAATGGAGTATGATGGCATTGGGCCACACACATCTGAATGTATGAGTTCTAGGACTCCTTCTGTCTTGATGTCCCGCTTCGGAAAAGGTTTCTTGATATTCTTCCCTTGTGCACATCCATTGCATATGCCTTTATGATCACCTTTGAGTTCTGGTAAACCTATGACCGCCTTGCATATGTATGGTAGTGCCTTATAGTTGATGTGGGTTAGTCTTCTATGCCAAAGTTCACATGAGTTTTCGATGGCAGGGTCATAGCATCCTCTGAGTGACCCTTTAATTTATACAAGCCATTTTCTTCATTGACAATGACGATTTCTTGATTTAAAGTTTCTCCCTTAGCCCACATAAGAACTTATCCATCTATAAAGGCAAATCTGAAGCCTTTCTTCTCTAAAGCTAAAACGGAGAGTAGGTTCTTCTTCAATCCTGGTACATATAGTACGTCCTTCATTTTTAGTAAATTCCCTGAATTCAGTTTATGGTTTGATTCTCCCACTCCCTTGATGGGATACTGATAATCATCACCAAGTGTCACTTTCTGAGAGAACTTCTTCTCTGAGATACAAGAGAGAATATTTCTTTGTCCCGTCATGTGCTTGGATGCACCACTATCAATGAGCCAAGAGTCCTCTCCAGGTGTTACAGATCCTGAGAGGGCTGAAATCAACACATGGTCTTTGATCTCTTCTCTCATCATCTTTGCGGGTGGATCTTCGTCTTCGGCTACATGGGCATGAAGCCTCTTTTGTTTTCTCTTGTATTCTTCTCATCTGGTTGGAAAAAACATCACAATGTGTCCCATCCTGTCACAATGATAGCATTGTATAGGTGAGTAGTCTCTTTCCTTTCGTTGTACTTTATTTTGAAATCTCCTTGGATGAGATTCTTTATGATTGAATTTATTTGATTTTTGAGGCTCTTTATGAGTCTCCTTTTGGATGTAGGGTTTCTTCCTTCCTCCTTTGGTGTGAGTAGCTAGGGCTTGATCATCATCCCTTGCTAGTAACGCTTCCTGATTTTTTACTCTTGTTTCTTCTTGGATGCATTCTTCCCATAGGTTGTCGAACTTCAGTTTCTCCTTTCTGGCACATATCGTCTAGATGAAGGCATCCCAAGGTCTTGTGAGACCATTTAGGGTCGTCATTATAAGTTTGTCTTCGTCTATGGTATCTCCAATAGCTTCTAGCTGTTCTTTTAATTCTGAGATTCTGGAGAAATATTCCTGAATCATTTCTCCTTTCTGCATCCTTGTATTCTTCAGTTGTGTTCTGAGATTCATCTTCCATTTTATGTTATTTCCTTCATATAGTCTGGTCAAGGCATCAAACATTTCTTTCAAGGTCTTCTTAGATAACACATAAGGGATCAGATGGTCTTTGATTGAATTTGCAATGATTCTTTTGGCCCTTATTCTGTCCTTTTGATGCTTTGCCTTTTCTGCAGCATCTTCGGGTTCTGGTAATTCTTCCTTGACGAATCTTGCTAGGTCATTCTCTTCAAGAATGAGACCAATCCTATACTTCCAAGAATGGAATTTTTCCACTCCTTCTAACTTGTCAACAAGCTTAATGCTTGCAGACATCTTTACTTGGAGCTAGGAAAATGACCGAAAAATGAAAGTGCTCAAAATCAAAATTTGAACTTACCAAGAGATGCGCTTGGTTGAGGTGAGCTGCCTGGTGTGTTTGGATCTGAGAAAATCCAACTTTTTCCCCTTCAAATCTGACCTGCAGATTTTTGGACTGGTGCTTTTGGTACCTCTGGTACTCTGGTACTTCTGGTACTTATGGTACTGGTTTTCTGGTACTTTCTGGTACTTTGTGAAACTAGGGTTTCACTTTCTGGGAGATCCAACCACTGAAAAGGTGCACTGATGATGCCAAATTGATCCTTAGGGGAGGGCGCAACTTTCTGGATAGTTTTAGGGATGAAAAGATTCACTTTTGAAAAACCCTAATTTGCAGGTACTGCAACAATGACGTTTTTCCTCTTACGAAATATGCTTCCTTCATCTTGGATCTGATACCATGTTAATGTTTAATCCATTATTATAGATGTTTTCATTTCATTAGATAACAATAGCATAATCCAAGATCACTCAGAAATACACAATCACAAGAGACACAACATTTATCCTGGGAAACCCTCTAGGGGAAGAAAACCCAACAAAACTTCCTTAATATAGATAGCCAATACAATGACAAGAGATCTCTATGCTAAAATAGAAATTCCTCTCCAAGATATGTGCCACTCTCTCTCTCTCTCCTTTGTCAGTAACAGATCATAAATTGTCTCTCAAACTGAGCAAGTGAGTTATATCCAAGTGAGGCACTAGCCTCCTTTATTTATACAAGTCTAGCATGTGTGAAGTGTCTCTTCACTGGCAGGGCCGACTTCTCCAACTGGGTCGGTAAACCCACCTTTATTATATTTCCGGGTCTCCTTATTAACTATTGGGGCCGACTTCTTATTCTACCTATTATAATTGTCTGTTGACCAATCAGCAAAAGGGGATTTGGTCCTATTACAATAACCGACATGATCAATCCACAATGGGGATTGATCCTATGAATAATATATCAATAATAATAAGAATACTCTTTGTAGTTACAATATTTCAACAAGAACGTCACATAACTCCTCACGGTTAGAGATTTATGGCCATGAGAAGCTAGAGAACCCAGGTTTGGGTAATGGACCCAAGTTTGTTTGATGGATAATGGTATGATTTTTGATATATTTGTAGGAAATACTATTCTATATGGATGGTACATGTCATGCCATTTCCAGCGGTATGTGGAACGTCACATAACTCCTCACGGTTAGAGAGTTATGGCCATGTGAAGTTGGAGAACCCTCACGAGTCATATAGAAGCCCCAAAAGATCAAAGTAGTCAAAGTGGTTTAAGATATTTTAGAAGGTAAATAATAAAGTGGACTGATGAATGTACTATAAGTCAAAGTGAATACAAAATTAATTATTTAAATAATATGGTTAATAGAGAAATTACTAAGTGGACAAGTGGTTAGAAGTGGGTTAACCCTAAAATAAGGAAAGTGGGTTAAGATGGTTAAAAGGTAACCCCTTGAGGAAGCTACATGAAAGTATAAATAAGAGGCAAGGCTCTCTCATTTTAATCACACTTGAGCATATTGAATATTTACAAGTGATTGAGGTAACCAAAGGTTATCTAAGCTGAATTTCAAAGGGAAGGTGAAGTAAATAAGGTCGAAATTCAAGGGAGGATAAATTATTTTGATGATGCTTCTAAGATCCATACAAAAAATATTATGTGCGGGGCACGATATACAAGTTCTCTCTCTAGAATAAGCCAGAATTCAAGAAGGTTGTTTGGACAGGTTGTTGTGACAAGTTTGGTGCATGGTTGATGCACTCGTTGACAGTACAGGTTGAGGTACAAGTTGGTGCATGGTTGATGCACTTGTTTATGGTACAGGTTGATTACAGGTTGTTTGGTACAAGTTAGTGCATGGTTGATGCATGTGTTTATGGTACAGGTTGATTACAGGTTGAGGTATAGATTGATGCATAGTTGATGCATGGTTCAGGTTATTGGTATAGGTTGTTTGGTGCAGGTTGATTGGTACAGGTTTACAGCAGTATATCTCACAGTGATAGTGTGAAAATGGCTCCATTATTCTACTTCTATGTCAGGGTGGTTGGACAGGGAAAGGATAGGTGGTTGTAGCCACCTTTCGGTTGTAGCCACCTTTCGTTTGTAGCCGAAGAACATAGGGAGTTGTATCCTTCTTCTAATTGTAGCTAGATAATTGGGGAGTTGGATCTTCCCTCGGGTTGTAGCCTGATAAATTAGGGGGTTGGAGCCTCCTTCCAGTTGTAGCTGGAAAAAAAAGGAAGTTGGTGCTTCCAATGAATGTAATTCTTAAAGACATATAAGAAAAAACGTTATGTGGTTTTCTCCCTCTTTGGGTTTCCACGTAAAAATACTGGTGTATTGTGTATGTGTATGATTGCTCATTTGTTCATTTTTTATTTACTCTACAACTATTGGATAATAATGCTACATTGATATAACACTTGCATTTGTGGTTAAAAAGGATTGAATTACTCTATTACTGATTCACCCCCCCTCTTAGTAAGTTAGAGCAGGTTCCTTTAGGAAACAGTTTAACCACTTAAAGGAGATCATGGATTATTCTTAGAATGGAGTACCAATGTTTAATGGTCAGAATGGTTTAAAGTATGAGATGCGAAGTAGAAGGATGAAAGCATTTTTATAGGCACGGGGACATTGTATTTGGCTATCAATTGTTACAAGATATGATAGTTCAAAAAGGGAAAATACTTTAGCCAAGAAGGAATTGAAGAAGAATAGCAAAGTAGCAATGGATTTCATCTGGGAAGGATTAACTAATCCGGTAAGAGAAAAAGGTCGGTAAATGTTCATCAACCAAAGAACTTTGGGATAAGTTACATAATGTATATTCTTCACCCATCACAAAATCAGAAAATGCCAAAGAAGATGCATGTACATAACAAGAAGAAATATGTTCATTGTTAGCACTAAGAGTCACCCTCAGATTGCAAGAGGATAAGTCCAATACCCATCGGAATGTTTGGTGGAGGTAGGTTTATAAGTGGAGGTCAAATGGAAAAAGCTCAGTACAATAATGTTTTAACACAGAAAATAGACAAGCAATGCATAGGGAAATGAGGTCCTCATTAACTTCAGTTAGTGGTTTAAGGTTAAAGGTGGGTAGAAGGAGGACTTAGTGAGAAAGGTGAACAAGTCTGCCATGATCATCCGTCTTTCAAGCAGCTTGGTGAAGAAAAACTCAGGCACAAGAGCAATCTTGAACTAAAGTTTTAGACACTGAAATATATCACAACAACATAATAATCAAACCTCCATTACCATGCAACTACAACAACTCATATGGATCCTCCATGCATGAGAATTTCAGCATAAAAAGATACTAAAACTAGTCACAATAGTATTATAATCAAACCTACATTACAATACAACTACAACCCTCGTATGGATCCTCCATGCACGAGTGTTTCAACATAAGAGAAAACAATATGATGAAAGAAGTTGGCTTCTATTAATGAGAAAGTCTCAGGTCTCATACATAACCAGAGAACAACTCTGCTATCAAACTATTAAAAAATAGGGATCTCTGCTCAACCAGTTGACGACCATAACAAAATCTTGAACTAATCTATTTATACTCAGATCAGTCCACAACTGCTAGGACTGTGATCTAGCCATCCCATTCAAAGATTTATGTCTATACATCCTTCTTTCAGACTGCGTGTGTTTCCTCCTGTTAGACGCAAGCTCGGATCAGTATGGGCTTGCAAGAAGAAATTGTTCATCGTGGTACCTCAGGCTGACAATTCTTCCTCCTCGGCCATAGCTTCCAAGTTTCCCATTTATGGACCGAGATGAGGTTTCAACTACTGGTCCTTTTTCATTAAATGAATCCTCCTCGGGTTTGGGGCATGGTTGGATGACTATCGGATGGCCACCTGCACGTGATTTTGGGGCCGTCAAAAGTGGTTTGGACCCACACCTCTTTCGGGCCCGAAATGAACCATCTTCTTCCATGTAGCCTCCCCACAATACCGCAATTTGGATTTTGGCTTGCCTTTGGATTTTAATGCTAGCGTAGCTTGTGGCGCTGAAATGATTGGTGACCATTGATCTGATCATGATCTGAGATATGGGCATGCCTGCTATTTTAGTGCCCCTTCTAACATTTATCCACCTGCTAACTATGGAAACCCTTTCAATTGCACTTGGAGATATTGCTAAACTAAACTGCATGGGGGGGGGACTTTGTTGCTGAAAATTGCACCTGCCTGCTTGTTCGTGCTCATGACTGTCATTTACAACCCTGAACAAATTTATGTGATAACACTCATCATGTCAGATAGATTCATAAGAGGAAGAGTATGAAGAAGCATAAGTTGATTAAAGAAAAAAAATTGATCAATGCAATTGAATATCTAAAGAAAGAAAGAGAAGAAAACAAGTCATCCAAGAAAGAATTGATGAAGCAAAAGGAAAGTGTTCAAGGTTCCTAAAAAGATCAACAGGTCATCAAGAATTTAAGATCTCAACTAGAAGAGGCCAAAAGAATTGAAGAAACTCTAGAATATCAAAAGAAATGCTTAGAAGCTAACATAGCAGAACAAAAGGAAGAAGCATAAAAGAGAGAAAAGATATTGATGGATCATCTCAAGAAAAGAACCGATGACTTAAACCAACTTGAGGAAGAGTTTGGTCAAGAAGAGAGAAGACTCGAAGAAGAAATAATTACATTGAAAGTAAAACTTGAAGAAGTGAAAAGAACAGAAGAAGTCATGAAGTCTCAGATAATGAAGAAAGAAGAAGAGGTTGAGAAGCTTGAAGAAGAAGTTTTCACATTGAGAAGTAAAATCGTCAAGCTCAACAAGAATGTTGAAGAGACAGAAACATCCACATCAGTTATAGAGAATGAAGAGACACACTCAAGGTTGTTAGAAAAGAAGAATGAAGAAAATAAAAAGAGTTATGTAGAAGTACTCAAAGGAAGGAATCATGGTCAACCAGAATCTAAGAATACTATTGAAGATACATCTTCAAGAAGACCATTCATGTTCAAGACAAAAAGAAGCTTCAATCGTGATCATGATCAGTCAAGGTAGAAATTCAAAAGGAATACACCACAAAGAAGATCATTCACTCCCAGGTATGCAAATTTATTTTATGGTCATTGTGTTTATTGTACTAATTTTGAACATAAGGTTGTAGATTGCAGGAATTATAAAAGAAATTTTCAAGCAAGAAGTGCATATGTGACCCCATGTAACATTGAATTTTACAAATGTCATAACTATGGACACATAGCTAGTGATTGTAGAAGCATGATCAATACTTCCATGAAAGAGAACATTGATATTAGATATAAGAAATTATGGATAAGAAAACACGAAGAACAGGTGAACAAAGACCAGGTCCCAGATATCGCAAGATTGGCAATAAAATGAGATGAATAAAATTCTACAGAGAAAAAGAAAGATTTCAAATACAGAAAGGTTTGGAAAATAACTGAAAGAAAAGAAGGATAGGTAAATAAGGAACATGTTCAAGAGATTGTACTTTCAGGCATTGTAGTGAAAGATGAATCCACATAAAGAAAGAAATAAGTCAGAGCTCAGAGAGATGATGAATCTACCAATGAAGATGATGATGAATACACATCAGAGAAGGAATTGTTCTGAGCCATCCAGCTTAGAGACTCCCAGGTAATATGGATATTATAAAGGGGGAGTCTATGCGATAATTGTGACTGACCAAAGAACCATCCTTCGAGCAACTTGCAGAGTTTGAGAAGACAGATCCATAGCAGTTAGTTAGCAGAAGTACAATTTGATGGATTAATCAAGACTTCATGATAATATAGTGATAAATGGGTCGTCATTATGGACACTTACGCAAGTAGAGTCTTGTAAAGTATTGAAGAGAGCATGGATTAATAGATTGGTTCAAAGAGTGGTTCAGAGACAAAGGAACATTATCATAATGGATGATAATTACACAGGACATGGCTTGAACAATGCTAATGGATTCCAAATTGACAGATATTTTTTGGACACATGCAATGCATACAACAGTTCAAATTCAAAACAGATTAATTCTCAAAAACAACAATGACAAAAATCCCTACGAACTATGGAAAGGAAGCATAGACAACAACCTCTACATCAAGAAATTCGCAAAGGATATGCAGAACTAATTTGAAATGTCATTACTTGGAGAACTATCCTTCTTTCTGGGTCTTCAAATATGTCAAAGAAACCAAGGAATTTTTATTTCTCAAAATAAGTATATCAGAGAAATGCTAAATAGGTTCGGAATGGAAGATTGCAAACCAGTTACCACTCATATGCAAACCAATTGCAAGTTGAGAAAATATGATGATTCAGAGTCTACAGACCAGAGGCAATACAGGTCAATGATTGGTAACTTACTATATGTGACAAAATCTAGACCAGATGTAATGCAATCAGTTGGACAGGTGGTACGATTTCAAGCAGCACCAAAGTAATCACATGTATTAGCAGTAAAGAGGATTTTCATATATCTCAAAGGAACAGAAGAGTTTGGATTATAGTATCCAAAAGGAAAGGATCTATCACTTATTGCCTACACAGATGCAGATTGGGTAGGATGTATTGATGACTGACGAAGCACTAGTGTAGCAATGTTCTACTTGGGTGAGTGTTTAGTATCATGGCTAAGAAAGAAACAATCAATAGTATCCTTATCTACATCCAAGGCAGAGTATATTGCAGCAGCAACATGTTGTACACGGGTTCTATGGATCAAACAAACTCTGACAGATACACAGGTTGAGTATGATGAGACCATTCCAATCTATTGTGATAATACAAGTGCCATCAGTATCTCAAATAACTCATTGATGCACTCCAAGACGAAGCACATTCCAATAAAGTATCACTTTCTACGGGAACAGGTTGCAGAGAAGAACATCATAGTTGAATATGTGGGAACAAAATAACAAGTGGCAGACATCTTTACAAAACCGCTTCCATGGGAAGCCATTGAGTATCTTCGCTTTTGAGAGACTCGAAGTAATCTCTACTCCAAAATGAATTATTTTGAATGTTTATCTTATATGTCTTATATTTACACAAGGAAGCACCATAAATAGGACAATTCAGGTTGGGAGATCAGTTTCAGGAAGAGTTTTGTTAGGGGAAGCAACCCCAGATGGAAAGATACCTTTTCCATTGATGGAAAAGGGGGAGAGATTTATCATATGCAAAGGTAAATGCTTGGAGAGAGAGCACAGAGGCATGTTTCCAAGGGGAGCGATTGTCACAAGGGAAGAATGAGAGATATCACTTCAGAGTGATACCCTTTGTCAAACAGGGAGATATTATTCATATGAAGGGAGAGAGAATAATCAGAGGCTTATAAACACAAAGAAAAATCAAAGGCATGTAGACAGGGGGAGAAGCCCCAAGGGGAGTTCAGTCAAGGGGATCAGCCGCAAAGGGAGATACCCTTTGCCATTGATGTCAAAGGGGGAGAGATAGAAACATTGATGAGGAGTATAAGCATGAATGTTATCATGACTAAGTGTTTCCATCAATGTTGGTGTTACCATCAATGCCAAAGAGGGAGATTGTCAGACAGTTGGATTAGGTTGATGGAAAATTGGTATGGATTGTTGGTTGTCATTAATTTCAACCATTGGAGAGTGATATTGTAGATTGATTTCAACCCTTAGTGATTGATGCCAACCCTTGGAGAAAGTCTGGTAGCGAATTTTGATAGCACAAAGGTTTGGGTAATGGACCCAAGGTTGTTTCATGTATAATGGTATGCGTTTTAATATATTTTAAGGTAATACTATTCTATATGGATAGTACATGTCATTCCACTTCCGGTGGTATGTGGAACATCACATAAATCCTCATGGTTAGAGAGTTATGGCCATGAGAAGTTGGAGAACCCAGGTTTGGGTAATGGACCCAAATTTGTTTGATGGATAATGTTTTGAGTTTTGATATATTTTCAAGAAATATTATTCTATATGGATAGTACATTTCATTCCATTTCCAGTGGTATCTGGAACGTCACATAACTCCTCACGGTTAGAGAGTTATCGCCATGTGAAGTTGGAGAACCCTCATGAGTCATCTAGAAGCCCCAAAAGGTCAAAGTAGTCAAAGTGGTTTACGAGGATTTAGAAGGTAAATAATAAAGTGGAGTGATGAGTGTACTATAAGTCAAAGTGAATACAAAATAAATTATTTAAATAATAAATTTAATGGAGAAATTACTAAGTGGACGAGTGGTTAGAAGTGGGTTAACCCTAAAATAAGGAAAGTGGGTTAAGATTGTTAAAAGGTAACCCCTTGAGGAGGCTACATGAAATTATAAATAAGAGGCAAGGCTCTCTCATTTTGATTTCACTTAATCATATTGAATATATACAAGTGACTAAGGTAACCAAAGGATATCTAAGCCGAATTTTAGAGGGAAGGTGAAGTAAAGAAGGTTGAAATTCAAGGGAGGATAAATTCTTTTGATGATGCTTTCTAAGATCCATACAACAAATATTATGTGTGGAACACGCTCTACAAGTTCTCTCTCTAGAATAATCCATAATTCAACAAGGCTGTTTGGACAGGTTGTTGTGACAGGTTATTTGTACAGGTTTGGTACATGGTTGATGCACTCGTTGACGTTACAGTTGAGGTACAGTTTGGTGCATGGTTGATGCACTTGTTTATGGTATAGGTTGATTACAGGTTGTTTGGTATAGGTTGGTGCATGGTTGATGCACTTTTTTATGGTATAGGTTGATTACAGGCTGAGGTACAAGTTGATTCATGGTTCAGGTTATTGGTACAGGTTGTTTGGTGCAGGTTGATTGGTATATGTTTACAAGATTATATCTCACAGTGATTGTGTGACATTGGTTCCATCATTCTACTTCTATGTCAAAGCGGTTGGACGGGGCAAGGATTGGTGGTCGTAGCCACCTTTCAGTTGTAGTTGGAAAACATAGGGGGTTGTAGCCTCCTTCTGGTTTTATCCATAGAATTGGGGAGTTGGAGCTTCCCTCAGGTTGTAGCCTGAGAAATTAGGGGGTTGGAACCTCCTTCCAGTTGCAGCTGGAAAACAAAGGAAGTCGATGCTTCCAATGAATGTAATTCTTAAATACATATAAGAAAAAACATTATGTGGTTTTCTCCCTCTTTGGGTTTCCACGTAAAAACATTGGTGTACTATGTATGTGTATGATTGCTCATTTGTTCATTGTTTATTTACTCTGCAACTATTGGATGATAATCCTACATTGATATAACACTTTCATTTGTGGTTAAAAAGGATTGAATTACTCTCTTATTGATTCACCCCCCCTTATCAGTAATCCAACAAGGCTCTACATCAATGATATCACACAATACTGCCACATAACCGGGTAACGGTTTTGGTTTCTTGAAATTTCTAGATGATCCATCTTAGGCACAATATCTCTTTGCATCTTTGATGGCCTCTTGTGCCCAAGCTAGTCTTCTCTTTTGTATACGCTTCTCCACAGGCCTGTGTGGTTTGGCCATATCCTGATCCTCGGGAATAGATTTCTCTACTTCCACTTCTCTTGTCTCTGTAGCTCTAGGAACTCCATTCTCTTCATCATGAGATTCCTCTACATGACCCTGCTTTTATTTGTGAAAAGCTACATCCTCATCGATGGTTACATCCCTGCTAATCGCGATATTCTAGTGATCGGGAATGTATACTCTGTAGGCCTTCGATGTACCACTGTTCCCAACAAATATACCTTTCTCTCCAGATGGGTCCAAATTTTTTTTGTTTTCCTTGGGGACATGCACATATACAAGACATCCAAATATCCTCACGTGGTTGACCTCTAGCTTATATCCTGAAAACATTTTCTTCGGTGTCTTGTTTTCAAGAAATCAATGGGGACTTTTGTTATGTACATACACAACTGTAATCGCAACTTCTTCCCATAGATACATAGGTAAATATTGATCATGGATTATGGCCTTCACTGCGTCCATAATCATCTAATTATTTCTCTCTGCCACTCCATTTTTCTATGGATTATAGGGAGTAGAGAGCTCCCTCTTAATCCTAACTTCTTTGCAAAAATCTAAGAATTCATCTATGGTGAATTCTCCTACATTGTCTGATCTAAATGTCTTTATCTTCCTCTATGTTAGGTTTCTACTAGTGCCTTGAATTCATTAAACTTACCAAATAATTCACCTTTTGACTTCAAGAAGTAAATCCAAGTTTTGTGTGAGTAATCATCAATAAAATATACATAATATATGTACTTGTTGAGTGATGGTGCTAACATCGGTCTGCATACATCCGAGTGCAGAATATCCAAGACTCCTTTGGCTCTTCTTTTTGAACACACCGCCAACACTAAGAGGGGAAGGGTGAATTACTGTGTGGACTTTTCTAACTTTTCTTCTTACAAGTTAGCAATTAAAACATAATTGAACATATTAAGAACAATTAAATCATAATCACAATGGACAAGAGATACCAGATGTTTGTATAAGATTTTTTATAATGTACATGTATATATGTGAATATAGTAATAAATATTCTCCCATCATCAACTGAAGTAAGGAGCACCAACTCCTAAGAGAGCACCAACTCTCAAGCAAGACCCATCTTGTTGATAGAACACAGTCTATCAAACTAGAGTTCATATAGTAATTTAACTCTAGTAGCAGCGATCCATTTATTGAATCAAATCTATTTCATGATCAGAGGTATACCATAAATGCTCATCACCACACTTCATATTCTGTCTGAAATTTTCACCTTCTTCGCTTTATCTTTCATATGATATCTACGCCTTCTTCACTTCTTCTTCCCTCTAATATTCGTGCCTTATTCACTTCTTCTTCTCTTTGATATTCGCGTAGACCTCAAGTCTGTATCTCCTTCATTTTCCTCTGCATGCCACTCTTTCTCAGTGAGCCTATATTTTCCACAAGCTCATATTCTTCCTCAAGCGCACCATCTAGTGAGCCAATCATCATTGTATTTACAGTTTCTTATGCTCAAAACTTGTTTAAGTTATTGGGCCGACTTGTGCAACAAGTTATAACTAACTTCATTTAAAACAACTTTTGGGACCATCAAAGATCATCATTTTGGATCTTCAACGTTAAACCTGACATCCCCTTTTACTTTCATATATCGATCACAGGCATGGATCGATTTCCTTCGTCTCTGTGATAACATAAATCGACGCTTCCTTCAAACCATGTTCATATGATCATTGGTGTAGAACCACAGGCTTATCCATTTAAGAAATGCATTACATTCTCCCTTTTAAATCTCTTTATCATATGACCAATGGAGTTATTTAGAAATTAGGCAAGACGAGCGCTTGAGCGCTTATCAATTCAAAGGTCATGATTCCATCTCCCGATGAGATGGAAGATTCTAGAGACTTCAGGACTTCGCCCTTCGGGTCTTCGAGACTTGCAACATGTCAAATCTCCCTGAGAGGATTTCGCTGAATAGATCGAATAGTTAACGTTTACTTTGCGGAACCAAATCAATGGTCATATTCGATCCTTGGACCTGTATTATGATCAATGGTTAAGAATGCACCTGAAGTGATCTTCTTATTGGGAAACTCGTGTCCAGTTCGAGACTTAATCTATTATGCTTACACTATCCTTCCACTATATTTTGATCAACGTTTGAGAGTACACCTGACATCATATCGACGGTTGAGATATCCTTTGGGTCTCCGGACTTCGGAGATTTCAAATCTCAACCCCTTATTTCCTTCGCATGTCAATCTTTTGGAGCTGTCAATCCACTGACGCATGTCCCTTTCAGATCAATGGTAAAGATCTCCTTTGGGTATTCAGACTTCGGAGATTTCAATTCTCAACCCCTTCTTTCCTCCGAAGTGATCACCTACTAAGTATTTCATAAGTGGTGTAGACCGCTTGTTGTTGTTTATTACTTCCACTTACATTATCCTTCCATTGTAGCAGATCGACGATTGAGAATGCTCCTGAAGTTATCTTTAGATCAGGTATCTCATGTCCACTTTGGGACTTCGGCATTCGGGACTTCGGGACTTTGGGCAAGTGCACATGGTAAAACTCCCGAAGCAAAACTCCCGTAGTGACATAACTTGCTTACGTCACTTGATGATGTGTCACGAGCTGAGTAGTTGTCACATGTCACTCAGATTCATGATTTTCACATACTTGAAATGCCAATTCAACTTGACACTTGTCATTCTCTGATTGTGCCATGTGTCCTTGCTGATGTGGTCTGTCACAGTTTCTTGCTGACATGGTCTATCGACGTAGATCTCCTGATGTGACACATGTTCTTTTCCTAGATCTAACGTTTGTCCTAACTCCCGAAATGTATCTCAGATCGATGGTTGAGAGTGACTTCAGAACTTCATCCTTCGGGACTTCGGGACTTTTGACATTTCTTAGTGGTGAAACTCTCAAAGTAATTATCTCAGATTGACGTAATTTTCTTACATTACTTGTTGACATGGCACGAGCCAATTTCCTCTTGACACCTGTCATCATCTGATTATGCCATGTGTACTTGCTGGCGTGGTCTACTACATGTCCATGCTCACATGGTCTGTTGACATAGTCTGTTGACGTGGTCTGCCATGTGAACTTGTAGACATGGTATGTTGTGTGTCCTTGCTGATGTGGTCTGATAACCAACAACCTTGATCTAATAGTCATTGTATGTCCTCCAAATCTGATGGTCCTTATTCATTCCGGATTTCTGGGCTTCGAGTATTTCGAATCTCAAACTGAATTCTTGAAGTGAGATTTTTCCGGAGCGTAACCTCCTCAAAAATTTAGACCCGAACTAAATGTTGTTCGTCGATCATGATCCTATATCGATGGTTCGATCTATTTGCGATTCATCTCTTCTAGCTTATCTTGTCCTTCCACTTAGAGTGATCCAACGGCTGACAGAAATTTGCATGGATGAGATCTCAGATCTTTTACCTCACTTATCCTATCTTTCCACTCAAAATGATCTGACTACTGAAGGGAATTCGATATTGATCCGACGGTTGACGGGTATTCGGATAATCGAACTCTTAGCCCTTTTACCTCGCTTAACCTATCCTTCCACTTTAAAATGATCCGACGGCTGACAGGAATTCGG
The DNA here is from genome assembly GCA_009831015.1 of Picea engelmannii. Lineage (NCBI taxonomy): Eukaryota > Viridiplantae > Streptophyta > Pinopsida > Pinales > Pinaceae > Picea > Picea engelmannii. Next base: position 44,970 of record ML784956.1, read on the forward strand.
GTTTGATCCGACGACTGACGGGTATTCGGATAATCGAGAACTCAACCTTTTTTCTTATCCTATCCTTCCACTCAAAAGTGATCCAATGGTCAACGTGGACTCTTCGAAGCAGATTAACAGTCGACGATGATTGTGGAACCACAACTTGTGAGTGATTTAACTCGACACCCAAACTCAATTTGAAGTTGTGCGTTGTTGGTGATTCAACCACAGTCGTCGATATTTGAAGCTATAATATCAGATGCTCCTGACAAATTGAGGGATTGGAAATAGCACAATGTTTAATTCTCCTTTCGATATCCACAATCTATCCCTATCGTTGATCTAACGATTGCGCATCCGACGATCACAACTTAATCTTACTTAAACTAATCATTTGTTGGATCAACCATAGTTGTCGATATTTGAGTCTATGAGATCTGATGATCTAGACCAATTGCAGGATTGGAATTACCGAGTCATTTAATTCTCCTTCTGATCTTCGCAATATATCCCTATCATTGATCTGGCAATTGCGCATATGATGGTCACAAATCAATCCGACTTAATCTAATTTCTTGTTGGATCAACCGCAGTCGTCGATATTCGAGTCCATGAGATCTAACAATCTAGGCCAATTGTGGTATTGGAACTAGCGAGTCATTTAATTCTCCTTCCAATCTCCGCAATTTATCCCTTTCATTGATCTAGCTTGCAGATCCAATGTTCACGATCCTTCAACAGTCCTCAAGCCCATGATCACTCATATGACCGACATTCATTTATATGAGATGATCAACATGGTCAATTTCTTGACTGGACGGCTGATGAGGCTTCTCACTCTGATCGGACAGATGTTGAGGCTTCTCACCCTGAGCTTACACTTTTCCTTCCGAGATTTGATCTCTACATTTGCTAACCCTCCTGAGATTTTATCATAGGAACATTGTTGATCCTATCGTGATCAACAACAATCATGAATTTCTTCAGTTCGCTCCTCCTCCAGATCTTACGCTTTCTATCTTTTTCATATTGTTCGCTCCTACTCCTTAGCTTACGCTTTTGATATCTGCATGTTGTTTGATATTTTATCCTAACTGATATATTGTTGACATCAATGACAATCTCATCTATAGTAGTGATAATTCATCGTAACAACAAATCATCACATCGACTGTTGACATCAATGACAATATGTCCAACAATCTGCCCCTTTGTCATTGAGGGCAACCCACTAACTTCATATACAAAACTCCCCCTGTGATGATGCTTTCTTCGTATGAAGTTTTCTCTCCCCCTTTGACATCAATGGCAAAGGGTTTTTCCTCCTATGGTAAAGCTCTATATGTTATTGACTAGAATATGAACTTGAGTTACTCTTCCTACAATCATTTGTTTCTTGTCATAACTCACTGATTCCCCCTGTCAATATGATCTCTCTCTATTTCTGAATACTCTCCCCCCTTTGTTTCTGAAAAGTTAGCTCTTCTTGACAAGGTTTCTTCCCCTATTAATTTACTAACTTCGTATCTCAGTTGATTTGGATTTTTGTCTTTCAAATGAGTAGTCTTCTTCATACCAATTTTTTGTAGTGATCAAGTCTTTTCAAAAATTAATCTAATTACTTTCTTATTTACTAACCAAAATACTTCCCCTGAGTTTTTACTGACTGTTCTCCCCCTTTGTTTCTAAAAGGGTATCTTTTACTGACAGGGTATTTCCTCTTGTTATCTCTATAGGATGTTATGTACCTCATTTTGTACATCAGAATGTTGTTTTTGTGGATGTCGTTGTCCTACTGGAGAACTGCGCAATTGTAGCTCATATTATTCAAACAACCCTTGTATCTTCCCATTTGATTCTCATCGCTCTCTAACCAGATGTATCCATCTTTATCCAATATGATTCTTTACTGTACATTTATCTTAAGTTGTCTTGGAAAGTTTATACTATGCTTTTCACATGACTTTAATTCCTTTTGCAGCAATTAAATCCACTCCTGTTCACTTGTTCAGTCTTTTCTATCCACATCTATGAGTGTCTTGATTTCTTGAACTTTGTTCTCTGATCTTCTAATACTGCAACTTCATTTTTCTTCTATGTTTCATTTACTTTTTTTGTGGTATTGTATTAAGCGTTTCTCATTGACTATTTTCTTGAGTTCGAATAGTTATTGGCTTTGTAGCCATATCCACCACAACTGTAGCATCTCATAGTGTAACAATGTGTAGCAATATGTCCAACATGATTGTAGTTCCAACATCATATACTGTTGTTGAACCTACCAAATTGTTTTCTTTCATGATGCCTAAAATCCAAGGCTTTATGTCCATATTCATTACAAGAAAAACAATAACCATTAAAAACACTCTCATACCTTCTTTGATTCATCCATGAAGGTGTCTCTCTTCTAAACTTTCTTTGAGGTATATGAGTAGCTTCTGGATGTCTTCCTTGATTTTATCTTCTAAGTTTTGTAGTGTTTCTTTTATTTCTTGAACGTGAAGAACCTGAGTCATACCTGCTTTCACATTTTGCAAATGAAGGAGTTGTGTCATACTTGTCTTCATCCTTTACAAATGAAGGACCTGTGTCAGACCTTTTTTTACCTTTTACAAATGAAGGACCTACATCATCTTTCTTAGGAGTACTGATTTCTTCCTTGTTGTATCCAAGACTGGATTTGTCATTTGGTGATCTCTGACTATCCAACATCTCATCCAAGGTCATGGAGATGTTCAAGAGCTCGATTTGAGTATTTGACTTCTCAACCTTCTTTCTAAGATTCACAACTTCTGCTTCCATCTCATGACAAGATTCTTCCTTTTTTTTCAACTAGTTCCTCACTACCTCCTCTCTCATTTTGGCTTCTTCAAGTTGGATTTTAAGATTGACATAGCTTTCCCTTATTTCTTTTAGTTCTGCAAGGTTTTTTCTTGGTTCATCATATTCCTTATTTGTGGCTAGTGACAATTGATAAGTATCAGTTGATTCTACTCACTCTTCATCTCCACCGATATTGACAGTTAAACAACACGCAAATGGTGAACATTGCAACATGTGATACATGAAGACAACTTATTAAATCTAAATTGATGGGTAAGATAAACGTCTTGAAGGTGGAACGAAGGAGTTGTCTAGAAGGAGGTGGTATAACATGGCCCATTCATCCCACCAACACATGGTAAAGAAATGTAGTAGAAAACCTAAAATAGACACAACAAAAAACCCTAAACGAGCACCACTCTCAGCAAACATTGTAGGATAAGTTATTAAAGTTGGCATTAATAATTAGATTGACCATTATTATGCTAATCACTCTTTTTAATGACGAACGAACTTGCTTTTTCATGCAAGGAATTTAATGGTTGAAATCAAAGTCATTCATTTATTGTGACAACAAAGAATATTCAAAGCATATGAAATCGTGTCCATTAAAAACCCATATGTGATTAAAATCCCATTAAATCTGGTCACTTCCAATAAGTGTACGCCTTTTAGTGTAACAAAGTGATAAATTGTCAAACATAAGTCCAATTTCCATCCTTATTGTTTCCTTTTTGGGGGCAATGGGGGTGTTATTGTTGGATTACTAAGAGGGGGGGTGAATCAGTAATAGAGCAATCTAATCCTTTTTAACCATATAATGCAAGTTTTATATCAATGTAGCATTATCATCCAATATTTGCAGAGTAAATAAGCAATGAACAAATGAACAATCATACACATACACAGTACACCAGTGTCTTTACGTGGAAACCCAAAGAGGGAGAAAACCACAGAAAGTTTTTTCTTATATGTCTTGAAGAATTTCATTCATTGGAAGCACCAAATTCCTTTGTTTTCCAGCTGCAAGTGGAAGGAGGCTCCAACCCCCTAGTTTCTCAGGCTACAACCTAAGGGGAGATCCAACTCTCCAATTATCTGGATACAACCAGAAGGAGGCTACAACCCCCTATGTTCTTCGTCTACAACTAGAAAGTGGCTACAAACACCTGTCCTTTCCCCATCCAACCGCCCTAACGTATAAGTAGAATGATGGAACCATTGTCACACTATCACTATGAGATATACTGTTGTAAACTTGTACCAATAAACCTGCACCAAACAACCTGTACCAATAACCTGAACCATGTATCAACCATGCATCAACCTATACCATAAACACATGCATCAACCATGCACCAACCTGTACTAAACAGCATGTAATCAACTTGTACCATAAACAAGTGCATCAACCATGCACCAACATGTACCTCAACCTGCAAACCTTCCTTAACTTTAACAACAAGAGACTAGCATTTTCATCAAACTTTACTTTAGTCTCAGATGATTAGTTTTGGATTAGTCAACAACCCTAACTTGAAATAATCATAATTATGTACATGTAATAAATAAAGATCTGAAATAGTACACAATTTTCTTCAGTGTGTTTTATGCAATTCCTCCAGGTCTCACTACTTGGAACCTCTCAAAAAAGGATTTATAGCAAAAATGGCATACTTTGTTGAATTCTGGCTTATTCTAGAGAGTGAACTTGTAGAGCGTGCCCCGCACGGAATATTTTTTGTATGGGTCTGAAAAATTTACACAGAATACTAAAGATGGTACTCTAACCAACACATTTTCTCTTACTAAATTTGGATCTGTTATGAAAGAGTTATGACGTTTTTACCCGAAACACTTATTTTAGACTAGTTTCAGAACTATCCACAAACCCTATTTTCCGTGGAGTGTAACTCCAAAAATACAACGACCCACAAGTTGAAATTCGTACCACAGCTACCTCAATGGTCTCACAATTTCATGGTCTAAATCATTCTAGAAAAAACGTTATTGCGAAAATGGTGAGATGACCTGTAAATAACATACCTTAGAAAGCATCATCAAAAGAATTTATCCTCCCTTGAATTTCGGCGTTCTTTACTTCACCTTCCCTTTGAAATTTGGCTTAGATATCCTTTGGTTACCTTAATCATCTGTAGATATTCAATATTCTCAAGTGTGATTTAAAATGAGAGAGCCTTGCCTCTTATTTATAATTTCATGTAGCTTCCTCAAGGGGTTACCTTTTAACCATCTAACCCAATTTCCTTATTTTAGGACTAACCCACTTCTAACCACTTTCCATAATTAGAAAGTTCTTCATTTACTTTATTATTTAAATAATCCTCCTTGACTTTGTCACTTCACTTTATTATTTAAATAATCCTCTTTGACTTTGTCACTTCACTTTATTATTTAAATAATCCTCTTTGACTTTGTCACTTCACTTTATTATTTAAATAATTTTTTTTTACTTTGTCACTTCACTTTATTATTTAAATAATTTCTTCTTTGCAAGCACTTTGACTTCTTTGACCTGTTGGGGCTTCAAGCCACATATGAGGGTCCTCCAAATTCGTAAGGCCGTAACTCTCAAACCGTGAGGAGTTATGTGACGTTCCACATACCACCAGAAATGGCATGACATCTACTATCCATCTAGAATAGTATTACATACAAATATATTAAAACTCATACCATTATACATAAAACAAACTTTGGTCCATTAACCAAACATTTGTGCTAACACAATTTGATACCAAACTTTCTTCAAGGGTTGACATCAATGACAACCAACCCAATTAATCAACAATCTCCCCCTTTTCCATTGATGGCAACACTCTGATGCAATATTGAAATCATATCACTCATGCTCCCCCTAGAACCATGCCTCCATCTTTGTGAACAACGCTCCCCCTGGAACCATGCCTCCATCTTTGTGACCAATTCTCCCCCTGGAACCATGCTTATGTCATCTGCATCTAATAAATATCTCCCCTTTTGTCATCAATGGAAAAGGTATCTTTACATTTGGGGTTGCTCCCCCTAACTGACTCGTCTGATCTCCCAACCTAAACTATCCTCTTTATGGTGCTTTCTTGTGTACATCTAAGACATATAAGATAAGCATTCAAAAGCATTCATTTTGGAGTAGAAATAACTCTGAGTCTTTGGCGAAGATACTCAAAGGCTTCATGTGGAAGCAGTTTTGTAAAGATGTATGCCACTTGTTCTTTTGTTCCCACATATTCAACTCTGATGTTATTTTCTGCAACCCATTCCCATAGAAAGTGATACTTTATTGGAATGTGTTTTGTCTTGGAGTGAATCATTGGGTTCTTTGAGATATTGATAGCGCTTGTATTATCACAATATATTGGAATGGGCTCATCATGCTCAACCTGTATATCTATCAGAGTTTGTTTCATCCATAGAACCTGTGTACAACATGTTGTTGCTCTAATATACTATGCCTCATTTGTAGATAAATATATTGATGATTGTTTCTTGCTTATCCATGATACTAAACACTCACCTAGGTAGAACATTGCCCCACTGGTGCTTCGTCGGTCATCAATGCAACCGTCACAATCTGCATTTGTGTAGGCAATAAGTGATAGATCATTTCCTTTTGGATACCATAATCCAAACTCGTATGTTCCTTTGAGATATCTGAAAATCCTCTTTACTGCTAATGCATGTGATTTATTTGGTGTTGCTTGAAATTGTGTCACCTGTCCAACTGCCTGCATTACATCTGGTCTGGATGTTTTCACATATAGTAGTCTACCAATCATTGACATGTATTTCCTCTAATTTGTAGACTTTGAATCATCATCTTTTCTCAACTTGAAACTGGTTTGCATGGGAGTGATAACTGGTTTGCAATCTTCCATTCTGAACCTCTTTAGTATTTCTCTGATATACTTGGTTTGGGAAATAAAAATTCCTTGGTTTCTTTGACATATATGAAGACCTAGAAAGAAGGATAGTTCTCCAAGTAATGACATTTCAAATTCATTTTGCATGTCCTTTGCAAATTTATGGCCTAACCTGTCATCATTACTTCCAAAAATAATATCATCAACATAAACTTCCATTAATATAACTTGATGTAGAGGTTGTTGTCTACACTTCCCTTTCTGAACCCTACTTGTTGTAGATATTTATCTAGTCTAGAGTACCATGCTCTAGGAGCCTATTTTAGACCATACAAGACCTTCTTTAATTTACACACATAATTTGCGTTCTCTGGCAACTGAAATCCTTCTGGTTGTTCAATTTAGACTTCTTCTTCAAGTTCCCCATTCAGAAAATTTGATTTTACGTCCATCTGATACACTTTAATATTTTTGGAGAATGCATAAGCTAAAAGAAATTGTATTTCTTCCATTATAGCAACTGGGGAAAATGTCTCTTCAAAGTCCATTCCTTCAACTTGTGCATATAATTTACATACACATATAGCTTTGTTCCTTGTAACCTGTCCATCTTCATTCAATTTATTCTTGTATACCCACTTTGTGTCAATGACATTCTTATCCTTTGGACTTGGAACCAATTCCCAAGTGTAATTTTTCTCTATTTGATCCAATTCTTCATCCATGGCCTTATTCCAAAATTCATCCTTGTTGGCCTCTTCAAAACAGGTTGGTTCGATCATAGATGAGAGTGATAGGTGCGTTTGTTTTGGTGAATAGATTATTCTTCTCGTCTCAACTCCTGCATCTTTGTTTTCGATAATCTAATCTGAAGGATGATTCTTCTGTACTCGTCTGCTAGGTGTCTTTGGAGGCACTTGTTGAACTTTCTCTTCTTCTTCTATCAGATCCTGTTCATCTTCCCCTTCTACTTCTTTTTCATCTTCTGCTTCTTCTTCGTAAAGTTTATCCATTGATTCATTTTCTTCTTCCTTTAATTCTCATCTACATGTTTCGTCAATTGTTACGTTGATGCTTTCCACAAATTTGTTCAATCTCATGTTGTAACACTTGTATGATTTCCTTGTACTTGAGTAACCTACAAGTACTCCTTTGTCCACACAAGAGTCAAACTTTCCCATTCTACCATCTAATCTTTTGATGCAACATTTACTTCCAAAAACTCTGAAGTACTTCACATTTTTTGGTCTTCCTTTCCATAGCTCGTAGGGAGTTTTGTTAGTGTTTTTTCTGAGCATTATTCTGTTTTGAATGTGAATTGTTTTATGCACTTCCTATTTCCAAAATATATCTATCAATTTGGAATCCATTAGCATTATTCGAGCCATTTCATGTACTATCATTTTCTTTCTTCAACAACTCCATTTTGTTGAAGTATCCTAGCAACATAGAATTGCCTTTTTATTCCATGTATGTTGCAGTAGTCCATAAATTCCTTTGAAGTGAACTCTCCTCCATTATCGGATATTAAGAATTTGATTTTTGAATCCATTTCATTTTCAACCATTTCCTTATATACCTTGAAGTTTTCAAAAGATTTTGACTTATTCCTAAGAAAGCAAACTGCAGTCATTCTTGTACATTCTTGTATAATCATCAACTAATAACATAAAGTATTTCTCACCTTTTAAACCCTTTTTTGTATTTGGTCCAACTAGATCAGTATGAAAAATTTCTAGTGGTCTTGTTGTTGAATATTCTTTTGCTTTAAACCCGGTCTTTGTTTGCTTTCCTTGTTGACAATGGTTGCATAAAGTGTTGGTTGGTTTCTTGATCTGGGGCATTTCTCTAACCGCTTCCCTTTTGTTGACTTTGACAAGGTTATAAAAATGTATGTGACCCATTCTTCTGTACCGTAGCCAACTTTCATCTTCCTTTCCTAGGCAACACTTTTCATTTCCAATTTCACTTAATACATATATGTTGCTTGATGTTATCGCAATTGTTGTAATCAATTTTCCTGAACCTTCTTTTCTTATCTCTCACTTTTGTGAATTGAAATTAACTTTATGACCTTGGTCACACATTTGACTAACACTTAGAATATTATTTTTCATATCTTCTACTAGTAGAACATTTTCTTCCTTTGTATTCTTGTTCTCAATTTTGACTGTGCATTTTCCAATGATTTTGGTTGAATCATCATTTCCGAAGGAGACTGATCCATCTCTTTCATTTCTTAATGTAAGAAACCTATCTCTATCACCTGTCATGTGTTTTGAATAGCCACTGTCAACATACCAACCAAATTTCTTCTACTTAGCTTGCAGAGTGAGTGTGCATTCTTCATTTCTATATTGATTATGCTTTCTTATCCATGTATTTTTCTAAGGTTCTTGTCTGTGATTGTTGTTGCTCTATTTTGGTTCTCTAAGAGGGACTATCATTCTGCAATCTTTGGCCATGTGTCCAAAGTTGTTGCATTTGTAGCATTCTACTTCAGTGCTCAAAGATTCAAACCTGTTGTAACTTGTTCTTTGTGTTTCACTAGGCCTTCTTGGATAACACTTTTGTGTATGACTTTCAAAGTTTTTTATGTTTCTGTTGTTAGCTCTGCAATTCACATATTTATGTCCAAAATTATTACATGCATAACATAAACCAAAATAGATAGTTTGATACCTGGGAGTTGAAGATATTCTGAAAAGAGGTACTCTTATGAATCCTTCTTCCTCCTTAGGCCTATCTGTTTATGTAGGTCATTGATTCTAAAATATGAATCTTCTCGATGGAGGAGTGTCCCTGTAATTTTCTTTGTAGACCTTCCTATCCCCTTTGATTGTTTCTGCATAACTTTTTGGATATGTTTCTTGTTCTGTTGTTTTGGAGATTGATCTCTTTTTTGTCTGATTGTATCCAAGTCCAGACTTGTCATGATGAGGTTTTTGACTGCTGATAATGTCATTCAAAACTTTTGAGTTGTTCTGCATATTTTTCTTTTGAAGATCCTTTCTTAATGTGACAATTTATGCTTCCAAATTTCCAATGATCATGTCTCTTCCTTCTAGTTGTTCTTTGAGTGCTTCTTCAATTTGAACCTTCAAATTTGTGATCATTTGTTCTATTTCCTAAGTGTCTTCTTTCTTGTCTAGTTTCTCTTGTAGTTTCTTGTTTTTCTTCTTTTCTCTTATGATAACTTCTATGCCACACAACAATTCTTCTCGGTAGTCAACTTATGCCTCTTCATATTCTTCTTTGGCCTCTTCATATTCTTCTTTGGAGTCTTATTTATTAGAGTCTTCTACTATCATGAATAGAACTCTTTCTGTCTCACTATCATTGACTTCATCTTCATCTAATGATGAGATATCTTCTTTGGTGCATAATATTTTCTTGAAAACTTTCTTTGTGGTTCTTTTGCATTTATATGTTTGTTTTCTATTTGAGTAACCTTCATCATTTCTCTTTTTCTTATGAGGAAATTTCTTAGCAAAATGACCAATACCATCACAATTAAAACAAATCAAAGGAATCTTACCTCTATACCCGTCATTGGTTCCCTTGTTCAATCTTCTGACAAAGTTGGCTACTTCTTCATCATCTTCCGAGACATCACTGTTGCTACTATGCTATTTTTCTTTTTGCTTTCCCTTTTTCTTTGACCTTTTGGATGATTTGAAGGCTTCTTAATTTATATCTAGATTTTCATGTTCAGTTCTCATTTCATATGTTGTAAAGATTCCATGTAGTTCGTCCATGCTTATTGAGTTTAGATCTGCTCTTTCTTCTAGTGTTGATATCTTAGGGTCAAATCTAATAGGAAGAGATCTTAGTACCTTTTGAACAATTATAGATTCTTTTATTTCTTCTCTCAATCCCAAGATTGCATTTATTGTTTCATCAACTCGTAAAAAGTAAGATGCAATGTTCTCATCTTCCTTCATCTTTAGTTGTTCGAACTGACCTCTGTAAGTTTGAAGCTTTGCTACTTTGACTTTTGAATCTCCTTCATAAATATTTCAAAGTTTGTCCCAAATCTCTTTAGAGGATTTACAATTTGCAACTTTCGTGAATATCAATTCTCCAAGATCATTCAGAAGTGCATTTGTGGCTCTGGAATTATTCTAACTGAGTTTCATTGCTTTGTCATTTGTCAGCGGAACTATTGGTGTTGTGTATCCATCTACAATTGATTTCCAAATTTCATATCCTTGTGCCTGTATATATTTCTTCATCCTTATGCTCCAAAATGCATACTTCTTTCCATCAAACTGTGGTATTTCATTTTTATACATGTTTTTTCTCTCCATGATCTACCTTTCAGTGGTTAAACTGATTTCTAAAGGAACTTTCTCTTATACCAATTGTTGGATTACTGAGGGGGGGGGGGTGAATAAGTAATAGAGAAATATAATCATTTTTAACCATATAATGCAAGAGTTATATTAATGTAGCATTATCATCCAATATTTGCAGACTAAATAAACAATGAACAAATGAACAATCATACACATACACAGTACACCCATTTTTTTACATGGAAACCCAAAGTGGGATAAAACCACGAAATTATTTTTCTTATATGTCTTGAAGAATTATATTCATTGAAAGCACCAACTTCCTTTGTTTTCCAACTGCAACTGGAAGGAGGTTCCAAATCCCTAGTTTCTCAGGCTACAACCTGAGGGAAGCTCCAACTCCCCAATTCTTTGGCTACAACTAGAAGGAGGCTATAACCCCCTATGTTCTCCGGCTACAATCGGAAGGTGGCTACAACCACCTATCCTTGCCCCATCTAGTCGCCCTGACGTATAAGTAGAATGTTGGAACCACTTTCACACTATCACTGTGATATATATATTTTTTAAACCTATACCAATAAATCTTCACCAAACAACCTGTACCAATAACCTGAACCACGTATCAACCATGCATCAACATGTACCTCAACATGTAATCAACCTGTACCATAAACAAGTGCATCAACCATGCACCAACCTGTACCAAACAACCTGTAATCAACTTGTACCATAAAAAAGTGCATCAACCATGCACTAACCTGTACCTCAACCTACAAACCTTCATTAACTTTAACAACAAGAGACTAGCATTCTCATCAAAATTTACTTTAGTCTTACATGACTAGTTTTGGATTAGTCAACAACCCTAACTTGAAATAATCATAATAATGAATAAATATCTAAAAATAGTACACAATGTTCTTCAGTGTGTTTTATGCAATTCCTCCAGGTCTCACTACTTGGAACCTCTCAGAAAACGAGTTATAGCAAAAATGACATACCTTGTTGACTTTTAGCTTATTCTAGAGAGTGAACTTGTAGAGCATGCTCCACATGGAATATTTGTTGTATGGATCTGAAAATTTTACAAATAATACTAAATATGGTACTCTAACCAACACATTTGGTCTTACTGAATTTGGATCTGTTATGAAAACATTATGACATTTTTACCCGAAACACATGTTTTAGACTAGTTTCGGGACTAGCCACAAACCCTATTTTCCACGAAGTGTAACTAAAAAAATACAATGACCCACAAGATGAAATATGTACCACAACTACTTGGATATGTTTCCTCAATGGCCTCCCAATTTCACGGTCTGAATCATTCTAGAAAAGAAATTATTGCAAAAATGGTGAGATGACTTGTAAATAGCATACCTTAGAAAGCATCATCAAAAGAATTTATCCTCCCTTGAATTTCGGCCTTCTTTACTTCACCTTCCCTCTAGAATTTGGCTTAGATATCATTTGGTTACCTCGGTCACTTGTATATATTCAATATGCTCAAGTGTGATTTAAAATGAGAGAGCCTTGCCTCTTATTTATACTTTCATGTAGCTTCCTCAAGGGGTTACATTTTAACCATCTTAACCCAATTTCCTTATTTTAGGGCTAACCCACTTCTAACCACTTTCCATAATTAGAAATTTCTTCATTTACTTTATTATTTAAATAATCCTCCTTGACTTTGTCACTTCACTTTATTATTTAAATAATCCTCTTTGACTTTGTCACTTCACTTTATTATTTAAATAATCCTCTTTGACTTTGTCACTTCACTTTATTATTTATTATTTAAATAATCATTTTTTTACTTTGACACTTCACTTTATTATTTAAATAATTTATTCTTTGCAAACACTTTGACTTATTTGACCTTTTGGGGCTTCAAGCCAACATATGAGGGTCCTCCAAATTTGTAAGGCCATAACTTTCAAACCGTGAGGAGTTATGTGACGTTCCACATACCACCATAAATGGAATGACATGTACTATCCATCTAGAATAGTATTACCTGCAAATATATCAAAACTCATACCATTATACATCAAAAAAACTTGATTCCATTACCCAAACCTTTGTGCTACCAGAATTCGCTATCGGACTTTCTTCAAGGGTTGACATCAATGACAACCAACCAAATTAATCAATAGTTATGATAAGGATTTGATGCATAAATGATATGCACTAAATTATTTTTACATCTAATAGACTCCCATGGGGCTCCAAATGGTGAACAATAGGTGGCTAAAGACATTTTCAAGGTCCAAGTCCTTGTTTTGAAGTGTTATATTTTTCTACACTATAAAGGCATAAAATTAGTGATGGTTGTGAAATGCATGGGTGTCGTATTCATTGATGGGACTATAGTGAGTAATGGTTTTTAATTAGTGATGTGGATTGTGTAAGGTACCAGATCTATTATAATAACAAAAAACAAAAATACTGCAGAGAATAACAGTGGAACAACACAATTATATGAAACCACAACACCAAAATAATACCTTTATTGAGAGGAAACAATTTTCACTTGCCTCTTCAATGGGGAAACCTCCAATAAAGTAGCGCTCTATTAAAATAATTATCAAGACAAAACTTCTCGTGTCTCATACTCTTATTTATACTAATTCTATCTTCTAAATATCATTCTAGAGGAACATCCTTCTAGAATCGGAAGCTTCTATTAGGTCTTCTTAAATTGACTTATACCAAATTATTAAATAGGCCTTATTAACGTTATAATGTCGGTCCTTGTTACATGGAAATATATTATTCTATCTATGTGAGGGATTAGGGAGGTTAGGTCACTAACATGCCCCCCCCCCCCCCCCCCCCCCCTGAAAAAGAGCCTTGTCCTCAAGGATTGAGATGATGAAACTGTTGCAAAATGGTGGTCGACTCTCAAGTGGCATCTTCTAGAGTTGTATATTTCCACTACACTAACACTTCTTTGATGGTGTGTTGATGGAGACGACACTCATGTTGGTCCAAGACTGCTTATGGCTGCAACCAAATGGAACCTTCTTCATCCAACTCTAGGATACTAGTTTTGGTTTGACACTTAGTACCAATCACCTTCTTTAAGCATTAGACATGAAAAATAGGATGGATCTTAGAATGATTGGGCAAAGCTAACTGGTAAGCCACCTACCCCACTCGCTTGAGAATTGTATAAGGACCATAAAATTTGGGAGCAAGTTTCTGAGAGTGGTCCATTTTGAGTTAAGTCTGCTTATAGAGTTGCACACGGAGAAACCTCTGGTACCCTTCAGCAAATTGTCATTCGAAATGACCTTGATCTGCTTGTTGATTCATGCAATTCTTAGCCATGGCCAAATTTGTTTTGAGGGTGCAAAGAATGGCCTCGTGAAATACAAGATTCTTGTCAAGCTAATGAACCTTCAATAAACCTAGCATGTAGGAGAGAATCGATGGTGTTTTTTTTCCATTTACAGCTTTAGAAGGAGTCATGCAAGTAGTTGTATGGTAAGATGTGTTGTACCACCATTCAACAAGGGGTAACCATTGATTCCATTGATTATGTCATTTGAATCAAAAACACCTCAAATAGGTCTCCAAAAACTTGTTGACAACTTCAGTTTGGCCATCAGTCTAGAGATGATAAGTTTTGCTAAGATGAAATTGGGTGCCCTGGAGACGAAACAATTATTTTTGAAAATTGTTGGTAAAAGTGGGATCTCGATCAGAGACAATAGAATGAGGCATGCCATGAAGCTTGAAGATATTATCCATGAAAAATTGAACCACTGTGGATGTTGTGAAGGGGTGTTGGAGAGCACAAAAATGAGCATATTTGGAAAGACGATCAACTACCACCATGATGACTGATTTATTTCCTGATTTAGGTAAGCCAACAATGAATTCCATAGAAATATCCTTTCCAATAGCCGATGGAATCGGGAGTGGTTTTAGTGTGCTCGAGGTCTTGACTATTTCTCCCTTATTTCATTGACAGACATCACATTCATCTATAAATGTGTGGAATTCATGTTTCGCATCATCCCAGAAAAAAGAACATTTGACCCTTTCATAGGTTTTGGTGAACCTGGAATGCCCCGTTGTGGGAGAATCATGAAGCTCTAAAATCATCGTAGATTTAAGTTGTGATTGTTTTCTTAGATACAGATGGTCTTTGTAGAGAAGCTCTTTATTGTGCCAAGAGTACCTTGGAGAAAATGGAGAATTGTCTTGCAACTGTTGGATAAGGCCATAAAGTTTGGGGTCTTGCAGCCCATTCATGGTGAACATCTTGGAGCCAATATGGTACAATGAAGGAGAGATAAAAAAATGGACCCTTCAACTTCATACTTCCAGGAAAGAGTGTCAACAACCACATTTTATTTTCCCTTCTTTTAAATTATCTCATAATCATATCCAAATAGCTTGGTCACCCATTTTTGTTGCTCTGGGGAGGAAATTTGTTGTTCTAGAAAATGCTTGAGGCTCTGATGATTTGTTTTAATTTGGAAGCATTGGCCCAATAGATAAGGATGCCAAAGATCCACGACATGCATAATAGCCAACATTTCCTTTTCATATATTGATTGGCCCAAATGGCGCTTTGAAAGTTATTTGTTGGTGAATTCCATCTGTCATCCTTCTTGCATGAGAACTATGCCATTTTCTTTCACTGAAGCATCACATTCTAGGACAAAAGTATTTTTGAAGTCGGGAAGGGCCAAGACAGGAGTTGTGCACATAGCCTCTTTCAAAGCATGGAAGGATTTATCAATTGTAGGAGTCCAATTGAAATCATTCTTTTTAAGGAGAGTAGTGATAGGTGCTAAAAAAATTTTGATAATAGCCCGTTAAACCTAGAAAACCACTCAATCTCTTGAGATTTTTGGGGCAAGGCCAATCCTGCATAGCTTCAATTTTCTTATGATCCACCCTTACACCATCCTTGCCGACAATATGACCCAAATACTCCACTTATAAGGCACCAAAGGCACATTTAGATTGTTTGAGGAAAATTTGGTGATGAGAAAGGAGATGGATAACTTGATCCACATGGGAAAGATGGGTTTTCAATGTTTTACTATAGATTATAAAACTAAGACAAAATGATGGAAAAAAGGATGGAAGACATGATTCAGGAGACTTTGGAAAGTGGAGGGGGAATTACACAATCCAAAGGGCATGACCAAGAACTCATAGTGGCCCTCATGAGTTCAAAAGGTCATCTTGGGAATGTCATCCTCTTTCATACATATTTGGTGGTAGATAGAACGAAGATCAATTTTAGTGAAGTATTAAGCACCACTTAATTCATCCAATAGATCATCAATGACAGGGATGGGAAAGTTGTCTTTGATGGTGAAATTGCTAAGAGCACAAAAGTTGTGACACATCTGCCATGTGCCTTATTTCTTGAGGACCATGACCACAGGAGAAGAATAGGGGTTGGTGCTATGGTGGATGACACCCACGTCGAGCAATTCTTCAACATTTTTCTCAATTTCATTCTTCTGGGAAAAGGGATGACGATACGGTTGGATATTGGGAGGAATACTACCTGGAACTAGAGGAATGGAA
Source organism: Picea engelmannii (assembly GCA_009831015.1). NCBI lineage: Eukaryota > Viridiplantae > Streptophyta > Pinopsida > Pinales > Pinaceae > Picea > Picea engelmannii. Next base: position 61,519 of record ML784956.1, read on the forward strand.
TGATCATGAACACTGCGGGAAGGGGGAATGCTATGGGGAGTGGAAGAAATAGTTTGGTTTTTGGAGAGTATATATTGGAGGTACAGATGCATAGATGGGGTCTCAACTGCTTGAATGGCATGGATTTGGTAAATAATGCCTAGATGAAATTTTTTGAGGAGCTTTTTCATTCAATGGGAAATGATGATCTCAGGGGAGCCTACTATGATTTCTTGGAAATTATGTTTTTGGTCATCCTGTTGAAATTGCATGGTTAATTCCTTAAAATACATGAGTATGGGACCGAGAGTGTGTATCCATTCTACACCTAATACTATGTCACAACCACCCATTTCGATAGAGAACATATGATATTTCATGTTGTACTGGCCAATTTGGAGACACATTTTCACAACTCCCCCCACATCTCATGGAACCTCCATTGGCAATCATGATTTGAAAATTGTTGACTGCCTAGATATAGAAATGGGTTTCTATTAATGGCCAAAATTGACCATATTCAACAATGGGGAAGTCACCCGATCAGGGTCCCAATTAGACCCTTTTCCATTTGGAATGATGATTCTGACTAGTTAAAGGTCCAGGTACCTTTACCTAAAACTAACCTAAACTAAATGTTAATATAATATAAACTAATTAAACCTAAACTAAATGAGTAAACTGAAATGAGGGCCTGACCAAGCCATCCGAATGGTTTCTCCTATGAAAGGAGATTTCTACAAACATTTCCTAAATGCAATCTAATATAAGATGCATACAACAAAAGTGAATCTTGAACTATCTTAATCAAGAAAAGATATATATCTCTTCCCAATAAAGATCAAGATAATGAAATATGAACTAGCATTGAACTTGGAATAAAATGGAGTTAACAGATCAAAGACATAGTTCTAGGACCTACCACTTTTTTAAACAAATATGTATAAACAATTATCTGATAAATAGTTATCAGATCTCTGTTGTATATATATCTAATTCAAATGGAAATGCATTTAAGCCAATAAATCATGTCAAAATACTGGAACAATCCAAATAGAATGACAATAATAATACCAAAACGAATATAGCACTAAGTTGATAGATAGTTATTCAACTAAATGCATAAAATTTTGCTCAAAGGAAATATTCAACCCTAAATTTATCTCCTTCCAATCCTACAAGATATCTTAGCAGTGATTTAAAAACAAGCATAAATTATTCTAGTCTAACAATAGTTCCACACAAGATAATTCATACACATCAAGACAGATAATAAAAAAAGACTAATAATCTGTTTAATAAAGGATGATCTTCATCAATATGCAGACCAGATGTCAACAAATGCAATATGCCTCAAGACTATTTATGGTTTCGAGGAACCTTGCCACTTGTAATGATTATTAAGACTCGCATAGTACATCACCCCATACTCGAAGTCGTAATAACGATTATTCATTAGTTTATGAAATGTTAATTCATGCACTAAGACATTGAGATAATATGAATGAGATCGTGAGTCTATTCTTTAAAATAATTATCAAAACGTTTTAATTTCAAATCTCTTTTCATAATAGCCAAACAATAATACCGATAACTCAAGACTCATGACATGACTAAGCTTCTAACAGTAAAGTCTTTTATGAAGATTTAATTACATGGAAGTAATTCAACTATGTCTATGGTTTTAAGGTGTAATAAGGATTTTGATCATCAAAACTAAGACAAAAGTAAGTCATATTAGAGCTATTTATTAAAACCCAATTTTGTAGGTCATGTCCCAAATTAGATCATAGAATATCAACAAGTGATTTATAATAAGATCAAGAAAACAAGAACAAGTGGATGAGAATAATAGTAAATAAATTCTTGAGTTCCATCCTGAAATCATGATAATAGAAACAATTCCCATTAAGAGAAAACCTGAAACTAAGAACATGTTATGAAACCTATCTGCTAGTTATTGAAAGACATAACAAAATTCTTCGAAAAGATGTTTTGAATTTCATGTTGGAAATCATGAGATTCAAAAAAAAAAAAATCAAAATATATATATATATATA
>ML784956.1:63607-73890 GCA_009831015.1 Picea engelmannii
ATATATAAGAAGAAGAAGAAGAAGAATCAAAGTTAAAAGCACCTTCAATACTTAGCACATTAAAACATTAATGTCCAGTAAATCATAACCAAAAAATATTTACATAACTACTATGCAAATTACTGCAAATCAAAGGAACTCAAATAGAAGAAGAGAAAACTTCTTATCAAAATAAAAAAAGGGACCCAAATTTTATCATTCAAAAGAAAATGTGGGGGGTTGTTGTTTGCCACAACAATTTCTTGAGCAATGCGACGATGACTGAAATTATGAGTGCTACCATTGTCAATTTGGATGATGACCTTCTTATTTTTAATGTAGCCAATTATGATCCAAAAAGGATCCAAAGAAGATTAAGACAAGTCAGAACGCTCAGAATGGCTTCAACAGACAACAAAAGGGAAAAAAATTAGAGTTCCTAAAACTCAGTGAAAAGGGAATAATCACAAAGAGCGTGTCACAAGCTTTCTAACGGTGCAAACGGCTCATCAAATGAAGTTACGGATCGTAAGTTATAAGTGGTTAAAGTTTAGTCAACCTTGGTCAAAAGGGAAAAAGTCAAAGTGACACGTGGCACCACTGCAAGGGTGACATGTGGCACAGCTAAGTTGTCCAAATGATGTGGCAAGGATGCAGACAAGTGTGCAAGTAAAGTGATGACATGTGTCAGTTTTCATGGGCGAATCATGTGGTGACATGTGTCACAGCTAAGTTGGCCAGATGACGTGGCAAGGATGCAGACACGCGCGCAAGTAAAGTGATGACATGTGTCAGTTTTCATGGGAGAATCATGTGGTGACAAGTGGCATTTTTCATGGACAAATTATATGGTGCCACATGGCCCAGTCATGGGCTACCACGTGGCACCCCTCCAATGGTTGGTGTAAGAAAAAATTTATTCGACTCCCCAACAGTCGAACTCATGATCTCCAAGTAGTTCAAAGGCCCCACACATCATTGTTAACCACTACACCACACCTTGTTACTTGATTATTTAATGGTGCACATATGTTTTAAATTAAGGGTTAAATTAAGGGAGGGGCTAGGCCTTCGACCCAACCCTTGTTCACATGCACTAGCACCATATGACTATAGTATTCCACCCTCTTAGGGGCTTAACCCAACCAACCTCCAAATATAGAAATTCCACCATTTTCACCGCCAGTTTGTAACCTCTGCGAGTTTTAGCAAGCGTGCCAACATTGTTAAAACCATATACTAAAAAGGAGATTCCACGGGATTCGATCCAGGGACCTCCGACAAACTAAACGCCTAAATTTATCCATTTAACCAACACGTCAACCATGCACTTATGGCGTAACCACCCAGAAACTTGTATATAAGGGGGGCCTCGACAGTGCATTCGACACACAAGAGCACGGAGAAGGGGCAGGTTGAGTGCATCCATACAGTACGGATTTGGGTGTAGTTTTCTAGATTTTGGCATGGATTTCAAGATCTTTCAATCATTAATTGCAGGAGTAGTGGCACGAAAACTAAGGCAGAGGTGTCTTGGGGGCCTGAAAGTGTCTAACTCGGATTGAGGCGTGGAGACAGTCATTTTTAGGTAAACAATGCCACGAACATAGTAGTGGTGTTAGTTTTCTGATATGAGCAAAGCTTCTGTGGATTAACTCCAGAATGAGTTATACTTATGTATTTTGCCCAATTGTTTTGTGGAGTTAATAAAAAGACCTACCCATTTGAGAGCAAGACCCGGAGACGTAGTCCACCAGGGACGAACTCTGTTATCAATTTCTTTGTGTTCATATTGCATGATTATGTCTCTTTCCTTTTGAGATTTTCCTTCTTTATGGTGTACTTTTGTTTATGTTCATTTAATACGGTTCTTTAATAAGTCACCTGACGAAAAGATCCTAGATCAAATTAGCTTGAGGGTTTGGGGAGCAGAGAAGCCAATGAGTGGATTCAATGAAATGACTAGTTCAAATTCTAGTGGATCAGATGGTAGAGTGATAGGAGTTGGCTTAGGTATCTCTATTGCAGGAGAAGCCTCGACCTCTTCATCAGTAGCATCCTAAGAGATGGCCATAAACAACTTTTGTTCCTTACACTTGTGCCTCGAAAAATATTTTTCATAACAATTATAGCAAAGACCCTTGAGTTAGTGTTCATCCATTTATGCCCGGGTTTTTTTTTTTTATCTTGAGAGGGGTGTGATGAGGTGTAGGAATGGGAGAGTGAGGGCGCAGAGGGAAAGAAGGTTTGCGTTGTTCAAAAAAAACAACTTGTTGGGATTCCTTGGCACGTTGAGTAGCTTTCAACCAAGTATGGGGGTGAGTCATGAGGACTTTGGCTCGGATTTCATCCTTGAGGCCACAGATAAATAATTCTTGGAAAAAAGTATGAGACATTCCCTTGGTTCTGAAACCTAATTGCTCAAATGCAATGATAAACTCTTCCACAGTACTTGGTTGTTTCAAGTTGTTCAAACGGCCCAAGGAGTTTGTATCACTGTCAAAGTGTTCATAAAGTTCGGCCACAAACTATGTCCAAACCACATATCCTTGGTGTGATTTCCGATACCATTGCCACCAATCCAAATGTTCAGGATCCAAATAGAGGACACTAAAATGAAGTTTGTCCAAGTCATGAGTGATGCCATGCAAGGAGATTCCATTTGAGTGACCTAACCAGTGGGATCTGAGCCATCACATTTGTTCACCTCCACTCATGGAAGATGTAGATCATGAGGAAAGGGGTTGGGATGAAATTGTTGGGAATCGGAAGAAGTTGTACCTTTGAGGTTAGAAGGTTGGTCAGATGAGGAATGGATTCCAAGAATTGGCAGTTTTTCCAAGACCTTGGCAACAAATGAGTCAATTTGAGATTCAAGGTGTGATGCAAGTTGGTTGGCAAGGTGGGAATTTATGTCCTTCTTCATTTCCTCTTCCATGTAGTCCATTTTGGACTCTATGTGGGTAGCGATGCAGGTTTGAAGGTCTTGGTTGTGATTGGTGGCCATGGTGAGGGGAAAACACAAGAAGAGGTGGGAAAGAACGGTGGTTGAAAAGGGAGGGTGGGTCCACAGAAAAATAAGGAGAAAAAATGATAAGTATCACTATGATCAGGACGAAAAGAGGAGTCCAATGGAATAGGTCCCAAGTAGAGGTGTCGAGAAGGGGGTCGGGACCATAGGAAAAAAGGCTAAAAATGATAAGTATCACTACGAATAGGATGAAAAGAGGAGTCCAATGGGATAGGTCTCAAATAAGGGTGTGAGCAGGCCCCAGATTTTTTTTTTTACTGCAGCGAAGTTATACTCAGATCTGAATAATATTGTAGTGTCGAAATGCCCAAATTATTAACAGGAACAAAGATGTAGTAATTTTGCAACCAGAATGCAGGAGGCAAGGTTGCATAGAAAAAAAACTTGTATGTTCCTTGTTTCTTATGTTTTTGTCCCAAGGTTTAGGGTTTTTATCAGGGTTCCTACAAACAAGATTTTTCCCTATTTTATAGCTCTTTGATATATGTGTAGGGTTGAACAGTAGTACTCATCCCAATATATCAGAGCACCAACTAAGGAGGCTAGACCGTACCCTTAGTCGTACTACCCCATTACCCAGGTACTAGAGAGTATCTTCCCAAGTGTTAATCTTGGTGGCACTATAGTAGTCAAGTGGTCAATCGGTTTATCTATGGAGATCTTGAAGATATATAGGCCAATCCATATATATGTGTTATCTGATGTGCTACCACTCAAAGGGGTACTAGCAAGGGTTACAAGGGTAGCCAACAATGTGCGCTAAAGTACCACTTGTAGTTCCTGCGTGTATGCTTCCCCGACCATAGATTTATGCACTGAACAAAAGATCTTTGTAGTTTTAAGACGTCGAAACATGTCTCTACCCTAGAAAAAAATAACCCACAATTTCTTGCCAATGAACGTGCTCTGATACCACTTGTAAGGTACCATATCTATTATAATACCAGAAAACAGAAATACTACGGAGAATAACAGTGGAACAACACAATTATATGAAACCACAACACCAAAATAATATCTTTGTTGAGGGGAAACAATGTTCACTTGCCTCTTTGAGGGGGAAACCTCTAGCAGAGTAGCACTCTATTACAATAATTCTCAAGACAAAACTTCTCATGTCTCCTTCTCTTATTTATACTAATTATATCTTCTAAAGATCATTCTAGAGGAAGATCCTTCTAGAAGGGGAAGCTTCTATTAGGTCTTCTTACATTGACTTATTCCAATTTATTAAATAGGCATTAATAACTAATGTCGGCCTTTATTACATGGAAATATATTGTTCTATCTATGTGATGAGTTAGGGAGGTTAGGTCCCTAACAAATTGATTTAGTCTAATAATTATAATTTTAATAATTATATTTTTAGTAAATAGAAACACATAAATTATATTATTCTCTACCAAAATAACATATATACCAGCATTAAGCTTAGTGGGCTAGCTTGAGTGGCTGAGTCTTGTGAATTACATGCAAGAGGTCTTGGGTCATGTTTAGTGATGGTTGTGAAATGCATGGATGTTGTATTCTTGGATGAGATTATTGATGGAATACTAAGAGGGGGGTGAATCTGTATGAGCACAATTAGTACTTTTAATCACATTATAAAACCTCCAATAATGTTCAATAGTATCTCATTAGCATTCAATACATCATCAACACCATAATTCAATGCATAAACACAGTATACCATAATTTTACGTGGAAACCCAATGCGAGAGAAAACCACAGAATTATTTTTTTATTTATCAAAGAGTACATTCATTGGAAGCACCAACTTCCTATTTCTCTAGGTACAACTAGAAGGAGGCTCCAACCCCCTATTTAAAGACTGCAACCTAAAGGAGGATCCAACTCCCTAATTTATCGATTCCAACTAGAAGGAGGCTACAACCCCCTTTCCTTTCCCCGTCCAGCCACCCTGAAATATAAATGTAGACCAATCAATCAATACCTATGTCATTGTAACTGATAACATGTTGTTGTTGTTTCTGATACTTATGTTCCTACTACTGATTTCGATATCTCATCAATACTGCAACCACACATACCTCATACCAATATCCATAAGAGAGTTCTCCAAATCAAATGCTTATGAATCACTAAGACATATTTGTTATTGACTTCTTCATAATACACACCCTAACACACACAGGAAGACATACCTTCAACCTATAGTTGACCTAAGTTTTAGATCTTTGATCTTCACCCACTTTTGTTCACAGGTCTGTGACCCTTACATTGCATGCTTGTGGATGTTCATGCTTTTCTCGACTGCATATCGCAGATGTCCATGATTTTCCTCCTGAAAATCATGGATTTACACAAAGAACCTGGATATGTAACATTTTCTCCGTACGCTCAGCTCTTGCAAACTTCTTCCTTTAGAGGAATTCGCTGGCCTTCACTCATTGCCTCAGATCTACCAATCTATATTCACAGAATTCATTTTCCAAATGAATATTCTCTATGTTTTAATGAGGATCTCATGATGACATGAAAATCACATAGGATCTCATGATGACATGCAACTCACGTTCAACTTGTTAAATTTTGTTTACAGNGTTAGGGAGGTTAGGTCCCTAACAAATTGATTTAGTCTAATAATTATAATTTTAATAATTATATTTTTAGTAAATAGAAACACATAAATTATATTATTCTCTACCAAAATAACATATATACCAGCATTAAGCTTAGTGGGCTAGCTTGAGTGGCTGAGTCTTGTGAATTACATGCAAGAGGTCTTGGGTCATGTTTAGTGATGGTTGTGAAATGCATGGATGTTGTATTCTTGGATGAGATTATTGATGGAATACTAAGAGGGGGGTGAATCTGTATGAGCACAATTAGTACTTTTAATCACATTATAAAACCTCCAATAATGTTCAATAGTATCTCATTAGCATTCAATACATCATCAACACCATAATTCAATGCATAAACACAGTATACCATAATTTTACGTGGAAACCCAATGCGAGAGAAAACCACAGAATTATTTTTTTATTTATCAAAGAGTACATTCATTGGAAGCACCAACTTCCTATTTCTCTAGGTACAACTAGAAGGAGGCTCCAACCCCCTATTTAAAGACTGCAACCTAAAGGAGGATCCAACTCCCTAATTTATCGATTCCAACTAGAAGGAGGCTACAACCCCCTTTCCTTTCCCCGTCCAGCCACCCTGAAATATAAATGTAGACCAATCAATCAATACCTATGTCATTGTAACTGATAACATGTTGTTGTTGTTTCTGATACTTATGTTCCTACTACTGATTTCGATATCTCATCAATACTGCAACCACACATACCTCATACCAATATCCATAAGAGAGTTCTCCAAATCAAATGCTTATGAATCACTAAGACATATTTGTTATTGACTTCTTCATAATACACACCCTAACACACACAGGAAGACATACCTTCAACCTATAGTTGACCTAAGTTTTAGATCTTTGATCTTCACCCACTTTTGTTCACAGGTCTGTGACCCTTACATTGCATGCTTGTGGATGTTCATGCTTTTCTCGACTGCATATCGCAGATGTCCATGATTTTCCTCCTGAAAATCATGGATTTACACAAAGAACCTGGATATGTAACATTTTCTCCGTACGCTCAGCTCTTGCAAACTTCTTCCTTTAGAGGAATTCGCTGGCCTTCACTCATTGCCTCAGATCTACCAATCTATATTCACAGAATTCATTTTCCAAATGAATATTCTCTATGTTTTAATGAGGATCTCATGATGACATGAAAATCACATAGGATCTCATGATGACATGCAACTCACGTTCAACTTGTTAAATTTTGTTTACAGGTACTTTAACATGCAACTAACATGTAGTTTGTTAACTTCTTTTTATAGCGACTTTACCTTGACATGCAACTTGTTAAATTATCGTTCAAGGGTTGACATCAATGACAACCAATCTTTTAACAATCAATGACAACCAATCTTTCAACAATTACAGTGAGTAATGGTTTGTAATTAGCGATGTAGATTGATTTTGTCTAATAATGATCATTTTAATAATTATTATTTTAGTAAATAGAAACATACAACTCTATATTACTCTTAAGAAAAATAACACATATAGTGGCATTAAGCTTAGTGGGCTAGATGAAGTGGATGAGTCTTGTGAATTACATGTAAGAGGTCCCATCTCAAGTTGTGGTGTTCCTTATTAACAAAATAGAAGATTCTGGGAAAAAGTAATAGACTATAGAAAGATTTAGAGTGAATATGACAAATTGTAACAATAATAGGAAACTGTAGGAGAACCAAAATACCACAATTAGCAATAGATTTATTGAATAACATAATGATCACTTGCCTCTTTGAGGGTGAAACCTCCAATTGAGAAGAGCTCCAATTAAAATATGCTTCACAAGACATCTCATTACCTTGATTCTACTTCTTTATATAATTTCTATCTAACCTCCTAGGTGTTGAAATATTGTAACTGCGAAGAATATTATAATGATAATTGAGTTATTATCTTATATATCAATCCCCTTTTGTGGATTTATCATGTCTAGACTTATGTATGACCAAATCCCCTTTTGTGGATTAGTCAAAACATGTTTATATGACGCTAATTGAGAAGTCGGCCCCTAGGGATAATTAAGGTGGTTTTAACCACTAGTTGAAGAAGTTGGCCCTGCCTAATTAAGAGACAAAACCCTAGCGCTCCTCAGCTAGTATAAATAAGAGAGGATGGCACCTCATTAGCTCACTCACTTAAGTCACTCGTCAAGTGCTCAAGTTTGAAGGAATTTGTTGTTAGAAGAAGGAGAAGAGAGAGGCGCATTGCTCAGTTTTGGATATTCTCTAGTGTTTGGTCTTTTATATTGGCATTGTATTGGCAAATCTGTATTAAGGAATTTTTTGTTGGGTTTTCTCCCCCATGAGAGTTTCCTAGGATAAAATGTTGTGTACCTTGTGATTATGTTTCTCTTAGTGATCATTCTTATGCTATTATTTTCTAGTAAATTGAAAAGAACTTAATAGCATCTCTAAATTTAACATGGTATCAGAGATAAACTGAGTAGAGCATCTTTCACTGGGTAACCAAAAACGTCATTGTTGTTGTACAAGAGAATTAGGTATTTTTGTTGGAGGGGGATTTCAGCCTAAAAAATATCTAGGGAAGTGCACCCTAGCCTAGCGACTTCTTTGTTATCTTGAAGACACCTTTTCAGTGGCCAGAGCCTATGGAAAGTGAAACCCTAGTTTTCACTGGTACCAAAAAACCAGGAAACCAAAACTAATACCAAAAGTACCAGTCTAGATTTGCACAGGCTCAGTTTCAAGAGATAAAATTTGTATTTTCTGAAAACTAGTTGCACCAGCCTACTCGCCTCAACCCAGCACACCTCCTCGTAAGTTCAGATTTAATTTCTGAGCACTTTCAATTTTTGGTCATTTTCCCAGCTCCAGGTCAAGATGGCTGCAAGCACTAAGCTTGTTGACAAGTTAGAAGGTGTGGAAAAATTTTGTTCCTAGAAGTATAGGATTGCATCATTATTTAAGAGAATGACTTTGCAAAATTCATAAAGGAAAATGTATTGAAACCCAAAGAAGATGCATCCAAAGCAAAGTACGAGAAGGATATGGTTAGGGCCAAAAGAATCATTGCAGACTCTATTAAATACCATTTGATCCCTCAAGTGTCTTCTAATAATACTCCAAAAGAAATATTTTATGCCCTAACTAGAATGTATGAAGGAAGGATATCAACTAGAAGATGAATCTAAGAACCCAACTCAAGAATACAAAGATGCAAAAAGGAGAAATTGTTCATGATTATTTATGTAGGGTTTCTCAATTCAAGGAACAAATAGAAGCAATTGGAGACAACATAGTGTTGGTTGTGGAGCCTGAATACCTTCCTAATTTAGAGGTATTTTACTTTCAACCATGTTTATACCAAATGAAGTATTTACACCCCATAAGTATGTACACTCTTCCACGTGGGGGAGTTCAGAGGGGGTGTACCCCCTCTGCGGGGTCCGGGGGGGCTATCCCCCCAGCTAGGGGGCAAGCGGGCCCCCAGCGGGGGTTTGGGGGCAGCGTCCCCCGATGGGGGTTCAGGGGCGAAGCCCCCAAAGGAAAAATTGCCTTGTAAATGTATATTGTAATTTCATTGTAAATCTGGACCGTTCATTATAAGGTCGCAGATCTAATGGTAGAGATTATGTTAGGGTTTTTTTCCCTAAAAGGCAACCCTCTTTTATGAGGGAAATGTATTGCGGCTATGGTTGATTGTGAATATTATATTATGAGACATGAGACTATGAGAGAAAGAAGAGGTTTGTTGTAGGTTGTATCCCTTCATATGTTGGATAATAATAAAGGAAGGACCTGGAAATTTCTCTGGTGGATGTAGCCCACACTGGGTGAACCATGTAAATCTGTGTCTCTATTGTATTGTGTATCTTTTGTGTTTTGTTTCCGCATTTGTTTTATTATATTGCTCCACGATCCTGTTTTTCTAACACCTATATGAATGTGAACTCATAATGAAAACTCTTAATGGTCTCACAATACCTTGGGATGCCTTCATCCAAACTATCTGTGCAAGAAAGGAGAAAATCCAATTAGACAGTCTTTGGGAAGAATGTGTTCAAAAAGCAGCAAGAGTAGCTAACCGAGAAGCAGTACTACTAAGGGATGAATATCAAGCCCTAGATGATCATGCTAAAGGAGGAAAGAAAAGTTCCCACTTCTAGAAGGATACCCACTTACATAAGGAATATCACTCCCCAAAGAGATTCACCCATTTCCATAAAGAATCTCACCCTCCAAGGAGATTCCAGAAGTTTCAGAAAGGTCAAAGAAGAGAAAAAGATTTATCCTCTTATCAATGCTATCATTTTGATAAGATGGGACAAATTGATAAGAATTTTCCTACTAGAAGGGAAGAATACAAGAAGAGAAATAACAAGAGACATCATGCCCATGCAATTGAAGATGATGAGCTACCCACAAACATGATTAAAGAAAACATTGAAGATTATGTTTTATTCTATGCTCTCTCAGGATCTGTGTCACTTAGAGAGGATACTTGGCTCATAGATAGTGGTTCTTCTAAGTACATGACAGGTCAGATAGACATTCTGATCCGAATTTATGTAGGAACACAATGAAATACAGAAATACACATAAACACAGAGATGCAGCGGAAATAAGACTTCATTTCATTAATAACAAATGACTGAAATATGCTTACAGACAGAATGTAAATAAACTAGCTAAGGCG
>ML784956.1:78787-91804 GCA_009831015.1 Picea engelmannii
TGATACCACTGATCCAGATTTATGTAGGAACACAATGAAATACAAAAATACACATAAACGCAGAGATGCAGCGGAAATAAGACTTCATTTCATTAATAACAAATGACTGAAATATGCTTACAGACAGAATGTAAATAAACTAGATAAGGCGCTAGTAGCTTATCTCTGAGAAGAGATGTGGCTGCTACTCGCATCCATGAGAAGATGATTACAATGAGGCTCTAGAGGCCTTTTTACAATAGACGAGAATTCCAAAAGTCATATACATCCAAAAACCTAACCCTAGGAGATGAAGCGCCAAAAGTCATGTGGGCCCCGTTTGGGTAAGTTAGTACATCAACTTCCCGGGGTCGTAACTTTTGCATACGATCTCCGTTTTAGGCGTGTGATAGCTCGTTGGAAAGGTATCGTCGAGGAGATTCATTTTGGGGGCTCAATCATGCCTTTGTCTATCATTGAGAACCTCGATCTCAAAAAAAACTTCATTTAGGCCCTCAAAATGGCCCCGGAAGTTAAAACCTGCTAAAAATAGTAAATTGCCAAAATTGCCAGAAAACTGTTTTGAGCCAGTTGGAAAAGGTGGGTGGCCACTGATATCCACCTGGATCACATTCTCTCTATCCTTACAAAAAATAAATTTCCCTAGAAATTTACACTCGGAGATAATTACGAGTACCCCATCAAAGGAGTGGGAGAATCCACCTACAAACTTGGTTCAGGGACCCCAATGAAAATGAAGGATGTACAATATGTACCAGGTTAGACAAAGAATTTACTTTTATATCATATTTAGATAAGAAGGGTTTCAGGGTTTCTTTCATTGATGGTGAATTTCTTATGTGTCCTAATGGAAAAACCATAGAAGATGCAATTGTTATTGGAACAGAAGAAGGTGTCTTGTATAAGTTAAAAATTCACTTAGATGCAGCCTTGACTCACTCCACTGAGAGTCCATGTGAACTTTGGCATAAAATACTAACCCACATCAACTACAAATCGTTACCATATGTAAGCAAGGTAGTTACAGGTCTACTAGAATTCAAGGTTGATCATGAAGGTGTGTGCAAGGGATGTGCACAAGGAAAGAACATAAGGAATCATTTCTCAAAGAGCAACAGTAAAGAAAAGGGAATCTTGGAGCTTGTTGACACGAAGTTTAAATTTGTCTACCCTTTAAAACTAAAGCTTCATCTTGTCCTAAGTCATGGAGCTGCCCTTAGTCCAAAAAGGGGAGTCAAAGTCTTTCGTTCCTTTTCAGGTTTCGAGATTCGTTTTTTCTCGAGGCATGATCTTCAACCATCCCAATTTCCCGGTGTCGAAATCTCGAAACCGTTTAACATATTAAAAAATTTAAAAAAAAGAGGGGGAAGAAATAAATGTTACATTTTCCCTCGTTTTCCACAAAGTACTCTTGAATCTGTAATTAATCAAACTCTTAAACACAATCATCTTTCCCTTAATCTTTTGTGATTCGGGTTTCTTTCTACTAAAGCGTTTTCGAAATCTCAACCTTCAAACTCTCAATCCTCGATTTTCCGAAAAGTAAAAAAATAATTAATCACTAATCTTGTTTAATTAAATCATTAATATGAATGATTATCACCTCACTAATCCCATCGCAATTTCATGATCCGAGGTTTTCTTATGACATATCTCCTGACAATAGGACCCCCGAAGTTTCGAAATGCAAAATCATGTTTTCTTTAAACAAAGTCTAAGATTAAGGTTAAGATGTTTTCAAAACAGGATTAGTGATAACTAAGTTGCCTTTCGCATTTCGGAAATTGAGGAAGGCGGCGATTTTTGAAACTCCATTTTTGAAATTGTTGATATATGACAATATTAATAACGGATAAATGGAGATATTTTTTTGACGCGAAAGCGTATCTTCGGGCATATCTTTCCATTAAAGAATTAATCTTCCATCACCTGTGTCAGTACACTCGTTATATCACAAATTAAGGGTTAATAAAGGTCCTGTGTTTCGAACTTCATTCTTATCCTTTACATCTATAGCAAGTCACATTTATCCAGTTTTATACATATTTCCTCTGTAAACGGGTTTCTGGTCTAGTGCAAACATCGTGGCACCTAAGAAGGCACCCAAGAAAAGCGAAGAAGTTGCAGAAATATTGAGTCCAGAAAGAGACGTTGTATCTGATACAATACTGCATGCCATCAAGAACATCAAATCCTGGAGGAAAATTTTCGAAACTCTGGACTATGAAATTAAGAATTTCCCTCATGTTTCCGACAACAAACTTCGATACATAGCGCAGTCAGAGCTTCACAAAGTAGCTACACGAATGCGACTCATGACTTATAACGACATGATTAGTTGGGCCTTAGAGAGAACAGATGTGAAGACAAGAAGAATCCTCGACAGTCGAGGGGTCGCCATTGGCTCTTTCAGACCAGAGCATATACAAGTAATATATAAATTGTCTCCAAGTCCCAAGTATATTTATAATAAAGATTTTGTGAGTGATTTTCAAAGAAAAGAATGTTTTGAGTCAAACCAAACGTATCTTGGCATAATCAAAGACTAATGGAGACACGCAGAAAAATTCAAGGCCGACACCCATGGTATTTATGCCACAGCCTCATTAAATGAGTATATGGTCTATGTGGCGATGATGTTATGTATACTTTTCGGGAAGAAAAGTCCTACCCATTTCCCTGTAGAATGGGTACCTCTTTTGCACTAGGCAGCAGAAGGTTACAGCTTCAATTGGAATAAGATTTTATTCGATAACATAGCGAAGGAGGTCATGAAATATCAGACTGCAAGATCCAAAGGCTGACCAGTAGCATTTTATATGTCTTCATACATCATGGATGTTATATGCTTCACAACTCCTTTCCCTTTGATGAATTGGAGTTGGAATCCAACTTACTCAAAACCTATTCATGAATATCATTCTAAACTTTGGGAAGAAAATGCCAAGGACTCATTCTATGAATTCTATCATTTCATGGTGATACCACTACATCAGATGTTGTACGACTGTGCACCTCCCCACATTTCAGAGTTGGTCATAGGAAGCCTCAGGTCAGTTGCTAACTGGTTTATAGAGGATAATTTCTCCTACATCAGAGTTTTTGGATGTTCAATCCCTCTACATGCACTCCCAAAATTCCTCCCTGACCGACTGGTGTGCAGGGAGGTAGCTTATCAAATAGTAACAGGTGGAATTGGGATAGAACTAAAGACGGCTCAAAAGAAGTCTTGGCCAGTTTTTCCCATTCAGATTGGGGAATTTTCACTACTCAACTTGGGTCATTCCAAATTTGAAGCGGCAGTGCTGGAGGAGGTCAAGTTGGTAGACCATGAACACAGAAAACACAACCCTTACCATCTAGTGGGAAATCACATGGCCCACTGTAATATGAAGTCTTATGAACATGAGAAGTCCCCTTGTGATGACATGTTCAAAGGGACTAGGACCTATGAGGAGGTGTTATAGATGGTACAAACATTGTCATCCGACTTGCTAGCTAGTTTTCATACCTTCCTGAAGCATAGGCGGAGTGGTCTGCCCAAAGTACTGCAAGGAGAAGAAATCACCCTTCCTCAGGAACAAAAGGATATTCCTCCAAGCTTTGGACAAGACGAATAGGATAAATTCAATCCCAAGGAAATTCCATAGGAGACTGAAAGGTATTCGCAAAATGAAGAGGCCTTACAGACAGAAAATCCAAAGACGGAAATAGAGAGGAGGTTTGGGACACCTCCTGAGTCTAGTAAGTCCACTACCCCTTCATCATATGCTGTTAATGTTAATATATCTAAGGCCATAGGAGAAAAAAGATATATAGATCTAGGAAGTCCCATAGCTTCCTTAACCCCTTTACAATCCGCCTTTGGACTCCCACGGATGGGAGCCATATATGTTAGTGACCTCACCCCTATCTCCAGAGATGAGATCCCTCCTTCTGGTTATTTTTTCAGCAAAAACAGGAAGGTTTTTCTAAAAAAAGAGATGTATACGAGAGATGGAGGTATGGTGTAGAAGAATAGGGTCTTGATAGATGGCCAGAATTTGGAAGAGGAGTATTTCACTATAGAGGTAGGAGGCTCCATGGGAGCCATGGCAACAACAAACCTTTTTACTATGGAAAACATGAGAACAAGGATAAAGAAGAGCAACCACACAATAGCTCAATTGCAAGACCAATTAAATAATGCTGAGAAAATCATTAGAGAAGAGGTGAATAAAAGCTTGGAGCAGGCCAGAGCTATTGAAAGGAAAGAAATTCAATCACTCAAATCAAGCCTAGATGAATTGAACCAGAGGATACAAGAAAGTTAGGTGCAGGTTACTCAACAAAAGGAGCTTGTAAAGAAGCTACAGGCTAAGTTAAATTTGACAGAAGGTTGGATTGTAGACTTAAAGGCTTTCTAGACCCTCTTGCTGGAAGCACATACAAAGATAGAAGCCGAGCAGTAGAAATTGATCTCCAAAATAGAGATCATCCAGAATTACTTTCAAGAGGTAAGAAAATCCCTTTATAATATTATTTTATAGGAAACGGAGGCTAAAGAAACAAAGAATACCTTCCAAAAAGCAGTTGCATGTTCAGGAAACAGAAAGATGACTAGAAATCTAAAGCTTTCTGTCACAGAACAAATAAGAAGAGACATCATGCTGAAGGTATGGGAAACAAACATATCCGAAAACAAGAAGATATTCAAAGAAATCAAAGACAACTGTGAGGGAATCTTTGATTCTTTGGATAAGCAAGCGTTAGGTATTGAAAGAAATGATTTCTCTGAGACACTGGGATAGACAAACATTGTGAAACAGCAGTTGAACTGCAAAGAGAGCTCTAAGGAGATTCAGTCGGAAATTTCACAGTTGAAGGAAATCGATGCCAACCTAATAGACAGATGGCGGGTACAACCCAATTTAAATTTGCAAGTGATTATGTTTGTCGATAAAGGTTTTGAAGACCAATTTCCAAAGGTCCAAAGAAAGTTTTATCTATTTGAAGCTAAGGATCTTCTGACACCTCCTAGAAATTGTGTTCATTTTCTGGAGAAATGTATTGAATGTATAGGATCAAAGGAGGGAGAGATTTCAACTAAACAGTGAATTATCATTTGAAATCTTATACTATTGAAATGGTAGACAAACAAAAGTTAATCATGCAATGGTTAAGATTGTAGTTTTGTAACTATTTTTCTCCTAAAAAGTAGGAGATTGCTAACCATCAAGTATTGATGACCTGGTATAAATACAAGGAGAAAAAACTGAAAAGGGGCTTTTTTCTCTACAAACACATTGTGACAAAGTAATTTTCAAGAGACTCTGAATTAATACAAATGCAGATTAAAGATTCCATATTTTGTCATGTCTGAGTTATGTGTTCCCCTGTCTTTTTATCTTTCTTTCATATATCTAATTGATGAATGCTTGGCTATAATTTAGTACGACCTCTAATGTGGAAATTATTTATCTTGTTATTTAATTCATTTACCATTTTTCCTCTGTATACAAGACCTGTGAATGTTTAGATTTCAATATCATATGCTTCATTAATATTTTTCTTGTTTTCATAGTCTTCTGTTACAACGTGAGATTCCTCTTCAATTGATTCCTCACCTTGTTAATAGATTTATGTTTTTCCTCGTGTCATGCATGTTTCCTTTCCTTTAAATTTAACTCAGATACAAGAAACGACCTTTAATTTAGTTGTCCTATTAATTCATGTTTTAAAATCATTCTCTTTACATTGTGAAATAGAGATAACGAAGCCTAAAAAGAAAAACACAGAATTGTATCTCCTTTACCTTTATCCTTCATGACAGTACTAATTTCAAGGTAGCCTAACATTGAACCCGGTCTTTCAAATCAAACCATCATCGCTCTAAATTTATTTAACACTATCTTGCAAACAGCAAATAACCGGGTTGAGTTAGAACGTTCATGGGCAGCAATTGAGAGAGATATCAGTATTCAGGAAAACTGGGAATTTCGACAGAGACAGTTGAGAAACCAACTATAGTCCTCACCTTTTTATCATTGATTTTTTTCTATCCTCAACTTCCTCTATCTTTTCAGATGCCTTGAATTTATACTTTAGAGCCTTAAAGTATAAACTCAGGAACAACATCTTTTTGAAGCCATTGCCGGGGAACGGAGAAACGAAGCTTTTTCCCTGGGAAGAATGACATTGACACTTTCCTTCTTTGATAGTGAAAAAAGTTTGAAAACCTTCTAAGGCTACCTTTATATTTCACTTGGCAACTCCACATTGTTTAAACTGGCTTTTAACCAGAAGAACACCAAGAAGAATCCAGACGACAAGTAGATTTCACCTTTTTCCAACCCAGAAAAAATTCTAAAATCAAGAAGATACTTTTGGCAGACTGCCTCATCGACAAAAAAAAATATCAACCTAAATTTACATAGCCTGACTCTGAATATCAACACGGTGAATCAAGTATTCCACCCCCTTACGGGGAATACTCCGCTGATAAAGTTACAACCCCTGAATCAGATTTGGTTCTACCTGTTTTTAAGACCAAAGCTTTCTCAGTCGTTTCCCACACCAATAGAAAATGAATATCTTCCTCACTTCCTGTTGCGACCGACTCTCCCTCGCTTCTCGAGGTTTTATTTCCCACCTCTCAAAACTCAAACAATTATCCTATATATCTCGACTCAACTTTTGTTGAATCTTCTATATTTTCACCCTGTGATTCTGAAGGAACCGGTCCACATTCCCCAAGCTCATTTTTCTCAAGTTTCCTCCCCATCGACAACCAATTTCTTGAAACTCTTCCTTATAACCCCCAAACTTTAACCGCTAAATCCACAATGGTCGCGGTTGGAGGAGGTCGGGCAGGAGGTGTTGCCACAGGTGGGGCAGGAGGAGGAGTAGGCGACCAAGTACCGCCTCCTTGGATATTTGCAAAGGTTGTTGCAAGATATTCCCCTTTGGTTCTACCAATCCCTCTCCATGATTTACCAGAAAATTACATGAAAAACCTACCCAAGTTCACGAGAGAGGGCGATTTAACGGCAGTTGAACACATAAAAATTTTCGATCAATTCATTGACATTCTTAGATTGGAACATGAAGATGTTTACTCCAGAATCTTGGTTCAAACTTTTGAAGGGAAAGTACAAACCTGGTTTCGAGGCCTAGCAGCTGGATCTATACCTTCATACGATGAACTTGAAAACACTTTTATCAGACAGTGGGGTGAGCGAAAAGACCATCTTTATTATCTAACCGAATTTGGGGCTCTTCGAAAGAAAAAATATGAATCAGTTCTCGAGTTTACCCAATGATTCAATAAATTGTAAAATAAGATCCCAACCAACGTCAAACCCTCCCAACCTGCAGCGAAAGTGACTTTCGCTGGAGCTTTTGACCCTGACTTTTCCCTATTATTAAGGGAGAGAAGATCAGTAGATCTTGCCAAGATGCAATATAACATGATGGCATCAGGGGAATATGAAAACCAAATTTGATACTGGAAACAAAGAAATCAGGAGATACAATGAGCAAGGAGGACTCTCTGGATTAGGAAGATCTTCAGAAGACAAAATGGATGATATGGCTAGAATCATCAAAGAACTGTCAAATAAAATATCGAGAATGGAACTAGCTCAAGCTAAGAATGAACATTACCCTATGTTATAACCCTAAATTGTACCATACATGCTTACCTGGAATCAGGCCATCTCAGATCCCTTCTTTGCCAAAGCACTGCTAAACAACTCTTTAAAAAAGATCTTTTATAAGGGCCCACGTGCCCTACTCTATTACTGCACGTGTGTACATGCTAGTTGACCTATTACAGCTCACGTGGACTGACAAAAGAACGAAAAAAGGAAATTTGTCGACGGAACACACAACTCTGGGTGAGTTAACTGAAAATCCCGGCCATGCATGGCCGAGGGTTCGTCCAAATACCTAGTTTCTTCTAGCCTACAAAAGAACGCCTAGGGGTCCCATTTGGAGGAGGAAAAAGATAGCAAAGAAACTCTGCCCATTTTCATATTCCCATTGTCCCAACCCTTTAGCCATCCTTGTGCCAAAAGAGATATGAAGCAAAGCAGTTGGAGGACAGTTTAAGAGGATCCCAGGATCAAGTTCGTGGAGCAGTAGCTGGTCTCGACTTTTTGTAAGTTGACTCATTCAAAGTAATAAAGAAAATGATTTTCCCGTCCCAATTCATGAGTTATTCATAGTTTGTTAAGTACATGTTTGAATCTCTAACCCATTAGTCTATAGGAAGATGCATGTGTAGTTGTTGCTTGTATTGTATGTAGTTCAGCGTTGGAAAGGAGAACTGTCAACAAGTAATCAAGTGCGACAAGGGATCAACATCAAACGCCTGGAACAAGGTAGGTCGATCTGGCCATGTATTTACTGAAAAGAAAGGGGATTTAAGTCTGGGGACGAAGGTAGAAAGTAGATTTTCTCTAGGTCATATTTGCATGCAAAGTTTAACCCTATTTGCTAGATCGTAAGGACATTTCCCTCACAATATAATTGGCAACCATACTAGGGAAATTTCTAGGGTTCTTAGGAATTTTATTTGTTTTTGGGTAGTTTAAAAGACTGGTTTTTCTTGCCTGTTTTTTTTAGTTTATGTAAAGTCTAAGCTAGCAGAGAGTCTGGTTTACCATACCAGTTGTCTCTGTTATTTGGTTGACTGTGTTTTTTGAGACCCATGGAGGTACACGCGGCCTTCATAAGGTTTGCACGCGTGTACTTGTTCCCTACTCTCTTACAGTCCGTGTGTGAACGCTAGCTGAAGAAGTAGCAGTAGTGTGTAGAGTCCAGAGAATTTTTGAGGCAGTCATCCTCTTCCCTTTCAAAATCAAAAATTCTTAGGGTTTTTTCTGGGATTCTTTCTAAGTCTTGGTTGTTTGCAGTCTTGTCTCAGATTGGCTTGTTTTACAATTTTTTTTTCCTTACATTGTTTTCTTTTTTTGTTAAAAAGAGTGTCCAAGCCTTCAAGGGATCCTGGTTATCAATATCAGTGGTCTCTTCCTGGTTTGGGTTGTATGTTGTTATTTTTTCTCAGAGTTTAGAGATACACACAGCTTGTACAAGGTCATCCTGCATGTACACGCCCTTTGTCTCTATACAGCTCGCGTTCACACGCTTGTTGTTGGATCAACAATAGCGTGCTTGTACAAGATAGTTTTTATTGAGGGTAAGGTAGTCATCCTTTCCCTTGATGAGAATTATACCTCTTAGGTGTTTGAATCTCTGTCTTAGCAGTCAGTAGCTTAGTATTAATCTTACCCTTAGCTTGTTTTATCTCATTTAAAAGTTGTCTTAAAAAAAGAATTTTTTAGAGTTTTTAGACAAGTGTGAGAGTCATTTTTTAAGTTGCTAGTGTGTGAGTTGTTGAAGTGATTCTTTGCAATCTGCGATTAGGCCAAAAACAAATTCTTGGTTTTTACTTGTTGGTATTTTTCCTTTTTGCTTTATCATCATTTAAATAAATAAATAAATCTCTTTCATTTTCCTGTTTGGTTGAAGAGTGTGTTTCTGCATTATTAGCCAGGGAAAAGTCATTTATTTCATAAGTTTTTGCAGTTTACTTAGATCATAAGTAGCTTGTAGTCAAGTGAAATTTATTTTGAGTTTGCTGTCCAAAATCTTAGAAAATTAAAAAAAAAAATGAAAAGTTGTTGAAATTTTGCATTAGGTAAACGTTTTTTGTTTCCAGCTTTTTTATTCATTTTTTCTTTCGTCTTTTACACATCATCAGTTTCACATTCATACCCCTTGACATAATACAAAGCCATAAAATTAACGCTAAATCTAAAATTTATTAGACTTTTATGTTTGTAGGGTTAACCAACTAGTTCAGGATTAGGGCCTAGGATTAGGTTGGAGAGGAAACTCTTCAAGGCCATTTAAAATCAAACATTAGAGTCTGAGTTAGGGAGTGTCTAAGTCCAGTATTGTGAAAGTTGTCTGGGACCCCCCTCTAACACAGGGGATAAACACGAGGTCGCACGCGGAAAGGTAGTGGAGATAACCCCTCCAAAGTTGGACCAATCATAGTGGAGAACACATATAGAGGGCTTGTTTTGGGATTCCGTCATTGCATTTGCCATGGGGATTCGTGGGTCTCGAATCCATTCAAGGTCCTCAGTTTTCTTCCGAACCACTTTCTTTCGATACCCTTGACAGGTTTTGGGCTCGATACCCTACTCATTGTGGTCTACCCGACTTTCGACTGTACCCGCCTGGTGACTGTTCACGCGTTGGCAACCTAGTTGCCTATCTTTTTAGGGACATACACGGGTGACTACGGGGGTATATCGTGGTAACTAGGATAGAAATCAGGCCATGCTTTGTAGAGTATACCTGGAGGGTGCTTCCGTGTTCGATTTGCACTTGCACCAGTAAGTTGCTCTAGTGTTGGTTGTTGTAACTGTTCTTCCAATTAATTTAGTGTTTGTCTGTCTTATCTTCTAGGGACTTTTTAAGTGTGTGTTACTTTTGAATGTTTAGAATACCTTAGAGTGTCTTTTATCTTCTCACACAGTGGAGGATCACGAGCTCCACTGGTCACGAAGGCTTCTTGTCTTTCCGCCGGTTACACTGGAGCCACCCACGCCACCATTAAGGCGAAAGCTAGACCAACAAGGGTCTTTTGAAGCGAACGGGTTACAAGCAATTGTGCCCGACCAACATCCGGAGGAATCGACTATTTTGGACCTTGAAGTGAATGCTCTTGGCCCGGTTGAAACCCCAACCACTGATTTCTTGGCTCCTTTCATCGTACCAATTCAATTTTATGAGTGCCAGACAGTGTTGCACACAACAATGGAAACAAATGATGTTACTCCCTTTGGGAATTATTCAATTCCCACTACGGTTGTCACCATAGGAGAGTTTTCACCTCCTAACCCACCATCACCAATGTGAGCCACCATGGTCTCAACCGCTTCTACATCGCACAGTGGTCCGACCCTGTCTTTGGCGGTGGCCACAACCCCTTTCACATCAAGTGTGACAGGCCCTCCGTTCTCATACGGGATGCCTAGTTTGGGTACAAGTCCTATACTTTCTTACTCCACTTTACAGACTTCAGGTCTAGGGGCAGGGAGCTCTAGCACTCCTTTGCAAGGTCACGTGGGGGGCACTCCTGCTCCTTTTAACGCTTTCCCTTATGGAGGAGGTCATATCCCTCCTTCGTCCCCTTCACTTGGTGGCTCACATCAGCAGTCCGTCGGGCAACCTACATACCATAGTTTATTTGGAGCAGGGAGTCAAGGACCACCTTCACATAACATGCTAGTAGGTTTGACACCATTTTCTTTGGATGGAATGTTTGGTAAAAACACCTTCTCGTTAGCCACCTTCCCGATTGGGGGCAATCCCAGTTTTGGACAATCTATTCTTATGCAGGGTACTATTCCTGCACAGGGAAAAAACCCAGGAACTTCTTCCACATCAGGGCCTTGGAATTCTTGGCAGGGATCCGTTCCCTTGTCTGGAATGTCTATCTAGGGTAATTATTTCCACAATCAATGGAACCTTGGACAAACTACTATGCCTATCCCCATGGGACCGACATGGGGCAACCCTGCCCAGATTCCTTCGAATATAATGCATGCCCAACCATCTATGTCCTATTTGGGAAATCAGTTGATGATGTCTCCGCATATGAAAAATCCATACGCTAACCAGGGCCATGGTTTCTACCAGAGTCCAGGCCAGCAGCCAAACTTTTCTTAGCAACCTGGTGCCAGTCAAACTCCAGACCCCTTTTTCCCAGGTTATCACCAACAACCCAAACTACCCTTCCTGGAAACTTTGAACTTGCCAGATTTGATAAGTTTGTTGAATGACCCCATTTATCACGATCTGCGTTAGCCTCCTATGCCGACGGGGTTGCCTTCGGACATTCCAAAGTTTGAAGCCAAGCCTAATGAAGATCTAGGAGATCCTGTGACTACCTTCCATCTTTGGTGCTCATCTAACTCATTGAAAGATGACTATGTACAATTGTGATTGTTTCAACGTACTCTCATTGGGAGTGTCACGAAATGGTACATTGAGCTTGATCGCTCAATATACTCTTCCTTCGGTGATCCGGATTATTTTCAGCACGAAATGAGAGCGGAGATATAATAAAGAAATGCACAGAGAAATTGAAGGCATTCAATAATATAACATAAATGTATCAAATATGAAACCATAAACACAAATATACAGTAATACACAATTTCTATTAATCAGATAAATGTACAGAGACTGTAAAAATACAGAGTGAAGACTCCCTAGAATGTTGGCAGCTTATATCTGAGAAGAGATGTGACGGCTACTCGCATTCGCAAGAATATGGTTACAATGAGGCTCTGGAGGCCTTTTTACCATAATCGGGAATGCCAAAAGTCCTAGACATCCAAAAACCTAACCCTAGGAGATGAAGCGCCAAAAGTCATGTGGGCCCCGTTTGGGTAAGTTGGTGTATCAACTTCCCATGGTCGTAACTTTTGCATACGATCTCCGTTTTAGGCGTGTGATAGCTCGTTGGAAAGGTATCATCAAGGAGATTCATTTTGGGAGCTCAATCATGCCTCTATCTAACATTGAGAACCTCGATCTTGAAAAAACTTCATTTAGGCCCTCAAAATGGCCCCGGAAGTGAAAACCTACTAAAAATAGTAAATTGCCAAAATGGCCAGAAAACTGTTTTGAGCCATTTGGAAAAGGTGGGTGGCCCCCGATATCCACCTGGATCAATCCTCCCTCCTTAGGAAGAAATGGTCTCCATTGCGTTGAGTTTTCGGGGGAGAGGGAAAATCATTTGTTGAATCTGCATCTTGGTGAGCTGCTTGTCTTATTGGAGAAGTCACGCTGCTTAGTTTGTGGAAATCTGTCACGAACCTGTGGCTGGAAGGTTTGGACCTTTTTAACCAGTCTGGCTATTTTAGATGACTGTGTGCAGAATAAATCTTCGTGCTTTGCTGCAACCTTGTCGACCTGCTTCTGTTGGATAGAAGGTGCTTTGGTTGAAGCTGC
>ML784956.1:92167-106227 GCA_009831015.1 Picea engelmannii
GGACTGGTTTTCAGGAGACTGTTTGTTAGGGTTGTCTTTGTCATACTTTGATTGTTGTGGATTTGCAGACCCGAACTCCCGTTTGTTCTGGTGCTTAAATTTCTGCTCGATTTTAACAGCATATCGATAGGCAGCACCGAGTGGTGAGATGTCCAGAAAATCCATTTCAGTTTGGATGTATATGTGTAGAGCCCCATGGTATTTCAAAACCAAATTTCGTTCAGAGTCTTTGATACCTAGCTTAGTGCACAAGGTATGGAAGGTATTGGTGAACTTTAGAACTTCTTGGCCCCTCTCTTGTTGCAATGTGGTCCATCTCATGTATTGTTCCTCATAGTTGCCAATAGGGTAGTACTGTTCCTTTACCACATCCACAAAAAATTCCCAAGTGGGCTCGGCCCCATATATTCCAGAATCTTCTGTGCAACTATGCTCCCAGTAAGTTTCCCACCAATGTTTGACATGGGGGAGAGCCTTAAGGGGTGCGAAGGTGATCTTTTCCTTGTCTGAAAAATTATGAATAGAGAAATAACCTTCTAGCATATTTAACCATTTATCTAGGGAATCTGCATCTATTTGACCTTCAAATACGGGAATATCAAAATTAACCTGTACCTTGAAAGGCGAGGTGCCTCCAAAGTGGTTGTTTGATGAAGATGCGCCTGATTCTATTGGCAGGCATTGAAGGATGTGGGAAAAATTCTCCATCATTTCGTCCCTCTGTTGCGTGAGAGCTTGCTCAAGCAACAGACTGATGGGATCGTCTACTCCATCATTTTTCTTTTCTTCCGCCATTGAGGGTTTCTTGGGTGTGCGAGAGCGATTTTCCTCGAGAGAGATAATCTCGAGACCCAACTTGCTATACTCGGACCTCGTCGGGGACATGCACTGAAAAACAATCAAGAGCAACCTGCTCTGATACCACTGATCCGGATTATTTTCGGCACGAAATGAGAACGGAGATATAATAAAGAAATGCAAAGAGATATTGTAGGAATTCAATAATATAACATAAATGTATCAGAGATACAACCATAAACACAAATATACAGTAATACACAATTTCTATTAATCAGAGAAATGTACAGAGACTGTAAAAATACAGAGTGAAGACTCGCTAGAATGGTGGTAGCTTATCTCTGAGAAGAGATGTGACAGCTACTCGCATTCACAAGAAGATGGTTACAATGAGGCTCTGGAGGCATTTTTACAATAATCGGGAATGCCAAAATTCCTAGACATCCAAAAACCTAACCCTAGGAGATGAAGCGCCAAAAGTCATGTGGGCCTCGTTTGGGTAAGTTGGTGCATCAACTTCCCGGGGTCGTAACTTTTGCATACGATCTTCGTTTTAGGCATGTCATAGCTCGTTGGAAAGGTATCATCAAGGAGATTCATTTTGGGGGCTCAATCATTCCTTTGGATATCATTTAGAACCTCAATCTCGAAAAAAATTCATTTAGGCCCTCAAAATGGCCCCGAAAGTGAAAACCTGCTAAAAATAGTAAATTGCCAAAATGGCCAGAAAATTGTTTTGAGACATTTGGAAAAGGTGGGTGGCCCCCAATATCCACCTGGATCATTCAGTAATATGGCAATGGATTTCCTAAACCATTTCCAGTTACCTATGAGATACGACGTTGGCATAGAGCTGTTGGCCAATTTCAAACAGACGACAGCGAACCATATCTCTGATCACATCCGAGAATGGAGACGTCGAAAGAGTTTAATTAAGGTACTAGTCCCACCAACATTCTTGCTTGAGTGGTTCCTTAAGTATTTGGTCCCACAGTTTTCCAAAGACATCGCAACGTCGGGAGTATTCTCCGAAGAAGACGCCATTATGAGAGCTCAACAATTTGAGCTCATCTATTCTCAGTTTGGTTTATTATACAACATCTTGCCAGATGCGCCACGCTTAATACTGGATAAAACTAGACAAAGAGATGGACCACATGCCAATGGTATTGTTGGTTCAGCAAAAACAAATCCCATTGAGCAATTGACGAAGCAGTTGTAGCAGTTATCTATACAACACACAGTGGCCAACCAGACTACTACTTTGGTTGGTCCCCCTACCAAAATGTCGGAGGTACACACAATGCAATCGACTAACCAAAATGCCACCCAACAGCCTGAAGGAAAGAAAAAACAACGAAAGAAGGGTAAGGGGGATAAAAAACCTACCGATAATGCTGGCGGGGAAAACAATGAAAAACGGAAGGCGAGGTATCCATGCAACCTGTGCACGGAAGACCACCCGACCCATTTATGTCCTTGGCTTGCAGAAGCCCAAAATTTTGTAATGCAGCAACAACAGGCTGTGTTGACCAATCCATTTCAACATGGGAAAAATCTAACCCAAGCCTCTGCAAGCACGGAAGGGGGCAGCCAAGACCCCTCTCCGCCTACGAACTATACATGGTGAGGGGTGATGCTTTTATATCGACTAGAGCACATGACTATAGTAAATCAGGCACTTCTGAGAAGGGTAAAGAATCTAAACACCCATCTCTTCCTCTACAGATTGAGAAGACATTGGGAGAAACAATGACACGCATTCCCAAAGGTGCATTTAAAAAATATTCTCATAACCCAAACGCAAGGGCCACCCAGAACTACTCTGTGGTGGAAGATTTATCACAAACCACTTGTGCGATGTCTGCTTTGCAGGTCCTCCAAATCTACCCTTCCCAGAGGAAAGCCTTGTTAACCGCTTTTGGATTTACCAAAACTTGTAATCTGGGTATAATCATGCTAGATACAACCGACTTAAAACCTTGTCTACCTTACCATGTAGTGTTTCATATAGTAGTGTCATATCCCATGAAAAATTTTACCCGGAATATCTTCCGCATGGTGGTTGATGAGGGCGCCTCGACATGCATTATGTCGTTGGCATGTTGGAAGGCCATTGGCCAGTCAATTTTGTCTCCATCACCTACTCTCCTCACCACTTTCAATGGTCGTTCGTTCCGACCACATGGTATCGTTCCTTCTTTCTCCATCCCGTTAGCAGGGAAGACCGTGTGTATAAAAGTAGAGGTAGTTGATGCTCCCCTCAACTATAACTCTTGTTAGGAAGGAGTCGGACTTATTCCATACAAGTTGTGGTTGCTACAGTTTTCCGGGTCTTGTTGTTTCCACACGAGGGTCGTATAGTGACCATCGATCAATTGTCCTTCTCCAGACCTGAACCTGCTTTGGGGGCATCCACGGTCCCGATGATTAATAATCCTCAACTATGCGTCATCAATGTAAGGGTTGGTTTGTGCCCATCTTTGATGGGTACCTTCGATTACCGACCCCCTCAAGGTGATATCAAGTTTATATCCAATCACCATAAGGTTGATATTTTTCAAGTTTCGTCATTCCGCACAACTTACTTCGACAATCCGTGGATACTTCCTTCCCCGTCGGCCACGATGGATGGGGCAGGGAACCCGAGCATGTCCATGCCCTTGTTTGCAGCTGAAGTAGCGTACTCTTTAGTCCAGCAAACTTTAGCCAACACTGATCCAGCTCCTGCACAGGAGTGTGATCCACTACTAGAGCCTATTTGCACTTAGGGTTCTCTCGCTCACATTGATTCATTAGACTTGGTCTTGCCTTCTAATGAAGCAATAATTGAAGCAATGACTAGTCCGGATAAACCCTGGGAAGATCTTCATCATAGATCATACTTCCTCCCAGAGTTATGCTGAATTGAAGCAGGAGAATTCATCATGACTATGACAGGAGATCGATCTTGTCCTATTAATCCCTTATCTACACATGAGGTTTATGCTGAGGGTAATATGGCAACTATCATTGAAACTTTACCGATCAATATCTCTCGAAACCCTAGCATCGTGGAGAATGTCTTCGTTGGAGCTGATTGTTCCTCTAAAGAGATTCAAATCTACACTAATCTTTTCAAAGAATTTCGAGACATTTTTTCTGGTCATACGAGGAAATGCCAGGCATCGATCCAAAAATATTTGAAAATGAAATCACAACATATCCTGATGCCAAGCCGATTTGGCAGAATCTTTGTCCATTTAATCCTAAGAAAGCAGTAGCCATTAAGGTCGAGGTCGATAAATTGCTAAAAGTCGGGTTTATCTATCCTATCCATTTGACCCAATGGGTGTCAAACCCCATGCCGGTCAATAAAAAACAAGGCACGATTCGTGTATGTACTGACTTCTGTGATTTGAACAAGGCATGTCCCAAAGATAATTTTCCCACACCTTTCATCGACCAGATCATTGATGAATGTGCGGGTTGTGAAGCCTTTTCTTTCATGGATGGTTTTTCGGTATATAATCAAATCCAAATCAAACCTGAAGACCAACACAAAACGGCATTCATCTTCCCATGGGGTACATTCGCATATCATAAAATGCCTTTTGGTCTCAAAAATGCTAGAGCCACCTTTCAGCGGGCCATGTATTTTTCTTTCCATGACCTCAAGCATATAGTCGAGGCCAATCTTGATGATTTAGCATCGCGATCTCGCAAGAGAACGGATCATCCCACACACCTCTGAATTATCTTCGAACGTTGTCGCTACTTTTGGATTCACCTGAATCCAAACAAGTTCATCTTTTGCATAACATCATGACAATTGTTAGGTTTCATAATTTCAACAACAAGGATCATGGTCGATCTTCTCAAGTTTGAGGCAATAATTCAGTTGCCCCCACACGCACAATCCTTCAACTTCAGAGTCTACAAGGCAAGGAGAACTTTTTACGACGCTTCATCACCAACTATGTCGAGATCACCAAGGGATTTATGTTCTTAATGAAGAAAGACATTCCCTTTTACTGGGACAATGTAGCTCAATGCTCTTTCGATGCATTGAAACATGCCCTCACAACTTCCCCTCTGCTCCGGCCACCTAACTATAACAAGGATTTCTTATTATATCTAGTTGCAGCAGAATCAACCATTGGCATGGTTTTAGTTTAGGAAGATGACTTGTTCTCAGAATACGTGATCTATTACCTAAGCCAAGGCCTCGTAGGACCGGAACTTAATTATTTTCACATCAAAAAACTTGCGTTAGAAGAAGTTCATGTTGTTCAATGGTTCCATCATTATGTCATGTTTTGCAATACCACCATCATTGCTATTATGAATCCATTCCAATACATGTTGACATGACGGGTAATAAGCGGAAAAATTAGTAGATGGATAGTCATCCTCCAAGAGTTTGACTTAGACTTCGTTTCAGCAAAGTCCAAAAAGTCATTGGTCTTCACAGAACTTATTTCGAAACTTCCGGTTGAGTCATGTGACATTGTGCCTGAAGAATCATCTATCCGGGGAGATATGTTTTTTATCACATTTTCAGATCCCTGGTATGGAGATATACTTATCTGTCTCCAAGATTTGAAGTGCCCCACCACCGCATCTCGCGATGAGCATCAACACATACGCCATCAGGCTAAGAATTATCTCATAATCGATGATACATTGTATCGGAGAGGTGTAGACTGCATCCTATGCCGATGTATCACTCATGAGGAAGCAGTTATCATTCTTAACAATTTCCATACCAGATCTTGTGGCGGTCATTTGTCTGGGTTGGCAACAGCCCAAAATATTCTACGAGTAGGTTACTTCTGGCCGACACTTATCAAAGATTGTATCGAATCGGTCAAGAAATTCCATCCGTGCCAAATCTTCTCTCGGAAGATGAGGGCACATCCTGCTCCCATGTTTCCTGTCATCACAGTTGGTCCCTTCACCAAGTGGGGGATTGATTACACTACTTGCAACCCTCCTTTAGCAAGGGGGCACCGCAATATCACCGTAGTTGTAGACTACTTTACAACGTGGGTCAAAGCTATGCCAACGTTTAAATATGATGGAGAGACTGCAACTCTCTTTTTATTCAATCAGATAATAGCAAGGTTCGGCGTCCCAAGGGATATTGTCAATGACCATGGCAGTCACTTTCAGAACCAGATGATGACCGAGTTAACATCAAAGCTTGGGTTACAGCAAGAACATTCATCACCCTACTACCCCCAAGAAAATGGGCAGGTGGAAGCTGTAAACAAAACTCTTAAGACTATCTTATAGCGAACTATCAACTCAGCCAAGTCAAATTGGCATTTGATGTTATACTTGGCATTATGGGCTTACCGAACATCTGTTAAGACTGTAACCGGTTTCTCACATTTTCAACTCATTTACGGGCTAGAGGCAGTCTTGCCCATCGAATGTTAGATCTCGTCTCTAAAGTTGGCAGTGCAATTATTGCCAGACACTTCTCCACTTGAAGAACAATTAGTATACCTTGAGCAGCTCAATGAGCAGTGTCGTGATGCGACCCTGGCCAACGAGGATCATAAACATAAGGTCAAGTGTCAGTATGATAGGTTCATTCATCCTCAGATTTTCTCTGAAGGTGACCTTGTCTTGGTCTATGACCAACATAAGGACCCCCTGGGGGCAGGAAAATTCAAACCCATGTGGTTTGGACCTTTCATTATAAAACAGGTTTTAAAAAAAGGTGCTTATCATCTGGTTGACTTTGAAGGGAATTCTTTGGTGAAGCCTAGAAATGGGCTCTACCTCAAGAAGTATTACTCATAGGAAGGTCACTGCGGGTAACTTTTTGTAACATATGTATAGTCTTTGTACTATTACTTTTTTAGTTTCTTTTAGTATTATGGACGTGTCGTTGATACTATATTTCTTCACTGTGGTAGATGCCAAGTGATTCCGAAGTGTTCGTTGGGTATGCTGACGGTGCTAGTCGACACACTCGGAGGCTTTCCTTCGCAGCTTGGGTAATCTTTACACCTCAAGGCCAGTTATTATCCTCCGAAGGGATATGCTTAGGTGTCACCACAAATAATGTTGCCAAGTATAGCGCAGTTATTGAGTTTCTTCGTGACGCTTTGTCATTGGGTATCTCTCATCTCCGGGTCTATCTCGACGCTCAAATGGTTGTGTCTCAGTTAAACAAAGTGTATCGGGTTCATGATCCAATTTTACACCAACGATTCCTTAGGGTACATCTCTTAGAACAAATCTTTGATTATATTACATAGTTTCATGTTCCTAGGAGATTAAACCAAGTTACAGATACTCTAGCTAATCAAATTTTAGATTGGCATCTTGCACACATATGAAAGAACATTGACATAAGCATGTAAATATGTTTTTTCACACATGATCCATTAGACACAAAAGACCAAAAAAACATATATAATATGATAAAGTAACCAGAGTACATGGATGGATGCAAGCACCTCAAAAATATAACCGATAACGAGTCATAGGGCTTATGCCCTCAAAAAATATATACAAGTAGTGCTCGTGGCATATCAAAATGTCTAGCTAAAGTCAAGGCCTGTGGGCCCTGTTATATTGGTCCACAGCATTGGCTAAATGCCAAAACAACCGGACCCACATCCGCGGTGCCCCCACTACATGAGGCTGCATAGATGGTGGTAGGTCCTCAATCTCTGCCATCGGGACCATGTGAGTGAGCGTAGTAAACTTACACTCAACCCGTCTCAATACCCTCTCAGCCTCCCCGGCTGGAATATCTCCTGCTACTGTTGGTCCCCCTGTGGCGGCAGGTGCGGTCCCTAACCGAGGACGACACCTATTCCTCGCATAGTCAGTGGGTCGCACTAGTCCCACATCTTCACATAATGAACACATATCCGTCAAATACTCTGGCATAACAAAAAAAAATGATATATATAACAAAAACAAAAACATAAAAATTACATATACAACAAAAAAAACTACAAAGGTGGAGACTTACCCATCTCCCCTCACTCCTCACCAGGAGGTACTGGTATCTCTGGGTCTCTCGAAAAATCAATCTCGGCATAGGGGTAGTCCTCTATAACCGAGATCTGTCGTGACAGCCATGCAAAAAAGTCATCATCGAAGGACTCATTGGTCCTTCAACCACCCTGTCGCGGCAGTAGTACTACCCATCTACACACAGTAGGAAGAGAGGCCTGATGTCCTCGTACCACTACTCGACGACTAAAACTCAGAACTCTCTCAAAAAAGAATGAACACGGAATGGTCCCAAACCTGAAGTTCCTATGTGTCCGCAAATGAAAATCTGTCAATTGCCTCTTCATGCACTCAAGCAAAGTGGTACTCCAACAAAAACTTGTGCATTTAAGCACTGGACTTCACAGTTCATCTATGCATGGGACGCCTAATGTAGAGCTGCAGAACCAGTAATTCTCCTAATAAGCAATATTATCGCCTGTAGAGATAGGTTAGTGATCTTTCTTATAGGCACCTGCATTCTCATGCGGTCCATATCAGCTGCGCAGTATAGACCTATCAATTCCACTATGTTATGCGGCCCCACAGGAAAAGTCTGGAAATTGACTGGTTCCCCTCTCTTAGAGAGGCCAGTCAAAAAGTAAATTTCCTCAACCGTAGGCACCAGTGACTGCCCCTCTAACATGAATGCCTCTGCATCCGAATGCCAGTAGTCAACCAAGGCATTCAGTAGCCTAGGTTGTGCCCATATGAAAGGACATAGAAAAAATTTGAGTAACCCACACTGCATCAAAGTAGCCATAGCATTGGGGTCTTCCCTGACCAACTCATTTACCTCTTCATGCTCTCTTTCTCTCCAATGGACATACATCCTGCAAAATAAAAAGGTTCAGGAGGGTTAACCCTTGCTTTTGAATTCTTTGTCATTCAATAAGGGGGCCCATGCATGTTGTAATGGCGACAGCCACGTGTATACGCGTGCAGAGTTTACTTTGCTCGAATGTACACGTGGCTTGTCCTGAGACAGCCCTCGTGGACCTAGGGATGACCTTTTAAAGGTCGATGCCCCCTTAAAAAATGAAACCCAATACATAAATAAAGACATAAAATGCAAGATAAGGGAGTTTGTACTTACTTGGTCCAGACAGAAGTTCGTTTCATCCACTGTAGCTCCCAGAATCGCCACTTTAATCAAAGGGGGTCTTTTGGCTCCAGAGTCAATTTTCAAATCAACAATGGGTGATAATGAGCTGCCAACTTCTATTTATAGACTTTTTGGCCTCTTTTTGTCACTTTTTTTAGCCTCCATTATCATTTTCTTTATACCAAAAACCATTTAGAGTGATTCGGGAGTTGCATAGGAGGGATTTGATCAGGTATTGGGACAATTGTTTTTTAGTTTTGAGTATTTTTCGATGGTCCATGGAAAAATTTTCCGACGCTCAACTTGAACATATAGGTTAGGTTTCTACCCTAACTTTTGTATCTCGTTGTCTTTTTCCTTTTCCATAGGATCGATCCCATCAGGTTGTGACACGGAACCATCATCTCTTCTTTAGAAGTGTCACAACTTGGTGGTAGAGCTTACCAAAACATGGATGCCCTAGGTAGATCTTGGTTGCATTATGGTATTCATGTTGTCTCTAAAACACTGTAGGCTTGGGAGTCCTTGTAGTTTTTCCTGAATACGAGTTTGAGCCTCATTTGCATGATTCTTCTTCGCTCTTGACCTCACCCTCAAGACTCCCCAAAAAATAAAGGGTCTTCTTTTAAGCCCTTTTCAGACCCTCTAAATATGAAAAGATTGTTGAGTGATCTTGTGGCCTTTCACGCTCGTTAAAATGGAATTTGAAGTCACGTATGTCCGACGGTAGTTTACCCATTTTTTCAGTTTGGACATTCAACTGTACGAGCAAAGGTACACCCTATGGAAATTCATCTCTATAGAAGAGTACTCTCCGGTATAATTTTATCCCTTTTTCGGGCCTGAGGGACAAAACTTATGAAGAAGGAACCCCCATGGAGTCCATAGTTAAGCTCTTTTCAGACTCCCTAAAATTGAAAAGATCGTCGAGTGACCTTATTCTTTCACACTTGTTAAACTAGTCCAAAAGAATATTCCTGACGGAGTCCATAGTCAATTTTTTTTCAGACTCCTTAAAAATGAAAAAATGGTCGATTGATCTTGTCCTTGTCACACTCATTAAAATGGTTTTGAATAGACGTCTTGTCGGTGCTAGTTTATACCTTTTTCAAACCGAATAGACTATATTCGAAAAAGGTACCCCAATGGAATCTCCTTTTATGTTTTTTCAGACTCTCTAAATATGAAAATCCATTGATCTTACCTTCTCTGGGCTCGTTAAACTTACATCGAAGGACGTTACCATTGTGTGTTTTATTAACCGCATTTGCATACCTTATACGCCAACCTTGTAACAGTTTTCTTTTGCGTCTTAACACCCTTGGCCCCCAGAGAATTTTTCCCGAGTATCAGTATACTAGAACATCATTCTTGTCCTTGTGCCTTGAACTTGCATGTTTGCAATACTCATTCCTCCATTGTAACGTAACATTCCTTTATTGTTTTTCCCAAAATTATTGAAAAAGACAAAAAAAAATCAAATATACCCCAAAAAGAGGAAGGGAAAAGTATTTTCTTTATTGGCATCATAATGAGTCACCCTTGGATAAAGCACATCTGTCCATTTGTTCATCAAACCATGGGATGTAGTATGACCTTAGGAAGTTGTTCTCTCTATATAGAGCTGTGTCCTCCACCATTTGGTTATCCTTCCAAACATATGGAGATTTTGCATTGCCTCCTGCTTCGTAGACTTATGATTCATGCCATGCTGCTTAATTCTCATCATTTGTCATGCTATTGTCCAAGGGAAGTTTGTCACCAAGCCTGAGTCGGCCCCTCTGCAATTTGTCTCTTTCCCTCATACCCAGCCATCCTGAATGTCCAATCAAGTCCTTGTTATAAATCAATGAAGCCTTTAGTCTGCTCATCAAGATTATCTAGTCCATGACT
Organism: Picea engelmannii; assembly: GCA_009831015.1. NCBI lineage: Eukaryota > Viridiplantae > Streptophyta > Pinopsida > Pinales > Pinaceae > Picea > Picea engelmannii. The sequence continues at coordinate 102,966 of ML784956.1, forward strand.
GACGAGCCATCGAAGACCTCTGGGTAGTGAATTCATACACTCATATTACACTCCTACCTTAAGATTTGAAGATTTTGAAGTTGTTTCTCAAGCTCTGAAGATCTCATCTCCAGTCATCAGGTCATATCAGCTTCTAGAAGATGGATACTCTATATGTATATCTTTGTGATTTCGAGATGTAGATCTGTTGTGTATTGTTCGTGGTTGATCTTTATATAGTTATATGACATGGATCTACAGTGTATTTGATTGGTAGCCATGATTCTATTTTATCTCGAGCATGGGTATGCCTGCCTCGGTGAGACATTTGTCATTTTACAGATGGCGCCTCCCGATTCCTGATCCTTGGGCTCAATCGTTCGGCACATCAGTAAAGATTGGTAATGTATTTCGGCCATCATATGCTCTTCTGACCTCAAACATTAGGGGGCATCTATTATAACCCTAAATTGCACCATACATGCTTACCTGGCATCAAGCCATTTCAGATCCCTTCTTTGCCAAAGCATTGTTGAACAACTCTTTAAAAAACCTCTTTTATAAGGGCCCACATGCCCTACTCTATTACTGCACACGTGTACATGCTAGCTGACCTAAAACAGCCCGCGTGTACCGAAAAAATCATGAAAAAAGGAAAGTTTCCTACGGAACACATAGCTCTGGGTGAGTTAACTAAAACTCCCGACCATGCATGGCCAAGGGTTCGTCCAAATACCTAGCTTCTTCTAGCCTATAAAAGAAGGGCTAGGGGTCCCATTTGGAGGAGGAAAAAGATACCAAAGAAACTCTGCCCATTTGCATATTCCCATTGTCCCAACCCTTTATCCATCCTGGTGCCAGAAGAGATACGAAGCAAAGCAGTTGGAGGATAGTTGAAGAGGATCCCAGGATCAGGTTCGTGGAGTAGTGGCCGGTCTCGACTTTTTGTAAGTTAACTCATTCAAATTAATAAAGAAAATGCTTTTCCTGTCCCAATTCATGAGTTATTCATAGTTTGTTAAGTACATGTTTGAATCTCTAACCCGTTAGTCTATAGGAAGATGCATGTGTATTTGTTGCTTGTCTTGTATGCAAGTCGGCGTTGGAAAGGAGAACTGTGAACAAGTAATCAAGTGCGACAAGGTATCGACATTGAATGTTTGGAACAAGGTAGGTTGATCTGGCCATATATTTACTGAAAAGAAAGGGGATTTAAGTCTGGGGACGAAGGTAGAAAGTAGATTTTCTCTAGGTCATATCTGCATGCAAAGTCTAACCCTATTTTCTAGTCTGTAAGGATATTTCCCTCACAACACCCTAGAAAAGATTTCAATAAGAGCCCTAATCCTCAAAACCACCAAAAACAAATTAAGAATGAAGATCAAAAAATCCAAACCCCTTTTAAAAGTGAAAACTTTATAGGAGGACAAGACGTGGAGGATTTCGAGGATTTAGAAGAGGATATGAACAATCTTAGAGATGAATTCTTACAACCTTATATAACAAGACAAGATTACGAAAAGTCTTTGACTACAGAGTATAGGAATGAGAGTAGCAAGAACAACAGTGTTTCGAAAGATTCAACCTATCAAGGAATATCAGATGGTATAATGACCGAGCTCCACCAGAAGTACAACCTAAGACCTAGAAACAGGGTTTCCACAACCGCTCCAGATAAACGGATACTGCTAAGGGTTTAAACTGACGAAGCAGTTTCAAAAATCACTAAAAAACAGACTGAAGGAACCAAGACCGCTAACATAGTATCTATTAAAACAAAGACAGCAGAAATGCCACCCTTAAGCACGCAGAACCTAGACACCCCTGTTACCGAAACAAAGGCCCCTCAACCAAGGAAGGCTAAAAAGAAAGGGCTAGAGACTCAAACCATGGAAATCAACAAAACCATTGGAAGCTTTAATCTAGAGAATGAAATCAATAAGATCAAAATCCCTATTCCCCTTGTTGAACCGGAAAAAAACCCAATATACCGAAAACAAATTGCTAAAATGATTAGTTTTCTGAAAAATGAAAGTCAGGCCGATGTTATTAACTTAGAATATGATAATCCTAACATAATTTTTGGCCCACACTTCGAAGGTGCCAGAGACATCGTTGCCCCTTTCTACACCACTTTGATTGTTTACGACTATCTGCTCCATAACTACATGTTAGATTATGGGGCCTCTCACAATGTGATGCCTAAAGCAATCATGGACAGACTCGGCATTGAAATCACTAGGCCTTATGGAGATTTATAATCATTTGATTTGAGGAAAGTCAAGTGTATAGGCATGATAAAGGACTTAGTTGTAAACCTTGCACAGATACATGCAAAAAGCATTTTAATGGATGTCGTTGTCGCAAATATATCCCCAAAATATGGCATGCTCTTGTCCCAGTCCTAGTGTGCTAAACTTGGAGGTTCCCTACAAATCGATATGATGTACGCAACAATTCCATTTTTCGGAGGCCAGTTCACGCGATTGTACAGGGAAACCAGGTGTGCATTTACAGTTAGTGACCCTCTCAGCCCAAATAATTATCCTGTATATATTGTTAATCTGGATTTAGGTAATTGTATATTATCTATAGATGATGATGTTGATGTGTGTATAGAAGAAAGTTGTACAGGAAATAAAAAAGAAAAAGAACAAATAGAACAGGATGTATATAGCACTGGTGTGTGGAAAAAAAAAATTGATGGTGCCTCATCTTATCTTGGAGCTGGGGCTAGAGTAATTTTTGTGGCACCTGATAACCAATTCGTTATCCCTTTCTCTTATAGGCTACAGTGGAACATTGACCACACTAATAACGTATGTGTTGGAAATATGGCTACAGCAGAGATGACGCAAATGATCAAGGTTGTCATTGATGGCAATCGATTGTGTATGGTGAACACAGATGTTGAATCTCAGATGTTGAAACGTAGATGCTGAAACACAAATGTTGAATCTCAGATGTTGAAACGTAGATGCTGAAACACAAATGTTGAATCTCAGATGTTGAAGCGTAGATGCTGAAACACAAATGCTGAATCTCAGATGTTGAAACGTAGATGCTGAAACACAAATGCTGAATCTCAGATGTTGAAACGTAGATGCTGAAACAAAAATGTTGAATCACAGATGTTGAAATGTAGATGCTGAAACACAAATACTGGATCACAGAGGCTGAAACGTAGATGCTAAAACGCATGCTGGAACACGACTGCTGGAACACGAATGCTGGAACATGAATGCTGGAATACGAGTGCTGGAACACGACTGCTGGAACACGA
>ML784956.1:113417-125470 GCA_009831015.1 Picea engelmannii
AAAGAGTTCTAAGGAAAGAGGGAGGAGCACGAGGCCTAGCTTTAGCTACACCGGAATGAGCCTCCTCCCCTTAGGGTTTTGACTTGGTGGCCTTGCCATAGCAACACCATCAAGCCTAACTCTCCCGTCCTTAGATTTAGATTCTCACAAGCCATTATCCTTACTCCTTGACTCCATAATACCCAAGGCACTGGTCTTAAGCTACAACGTTGAGTCTTTGATGTTCAAACAAATCTTTCAAACTCTCTTGACTTGAAACCCTACTAACCCTAGCGTCTAGAACTAACCCTAATAGTGATGACGTCTTACCTTATTTAGACTTGTGTTTGGACCAGAAGTTGTGGCTGAGTCATCTCCTTGTAGCCATAAAGGTTTTAAGATTTTTCATTAGTTGATTTGTCAAAAACGTCCATCTCTTTGGCTAGCTAACCCTAACCCTAAAACAGCAACATTATAGGTGACGTCATACATGTCTAAAACCCTTGGCTGGCCTAAAAACGTTTTGACATTTGTCACCTTGTTTGATATACCTTGAGTTGATGATCACTTTCATAAGTTTAAATTTGCAAAAAGTCCTTCTCTTTGTCTCTCAAACTGATTTGTTTTAGGGCTGACGTCACTTCTGTAACAGTAGAAAATATTGATGACATAAAGCCTCTTTCAGCCATTATTTAAGTGTAAAACTTTGTGATTTGGTTAGGCATTGATGTAATAATCATTTTCTTTGGCTTATTGTGCAAAACGTTCACTTTTTGCCTTCCAAAAACAGCAATAATCAGGGCTGACGTCACCCTAATTCTGCAATTGTGACGCAGCAACAATATTTATCTATTAGCAGATTCTTGATGTTTATGGCGTTGTGATATAATAAGGATTTAATTTTACACATTGAATGCTGATATCTTTTGTGTCTTTATTGATGAAGTGACATAAAACATAAGTTTTAATTGGAATCATTGACTTCGTCAATAATTAATTTCATTTATTGCTCATATGTATTGAAGATAGTCATTAATACTTTGAAGTACTAACCACTGTAGCACATTTTCTAGTTTTATTTTCCTTGTATCGCAAACAGGTGCCATTCAGTGGAATATCTCCTCTTTGACTATCTCTCTTGGCGGTAATCTGTGAAAGGAAACCCTTATCTTGATCCTTTAGCCCATTAGCCCTTTCGTAAACCCAGATTACTAGGGACGTCTCCCTTGGACTAGCCATCCTAAATAGAAAGAGCTCCCCATCGAGGTGACAGTGGGTGGGGAAGCTCCTGTTACGCCGGTTTGAAGCCTTGACTCAAGCTACCTAAACTCTTCCTGCAAACCGTGCGATAACAGAGACATTTTCAATGCCCCTGTAAATGGGCGACATCTTAAACAATTCATGCAATAATGTGTTTCTAAACTCTCATTGTACGTACCGGTTTGTTTTCATGCTTTTTGTATAGATTCCCAAAAAAAAAATAAAAATGTTTATTTCATGACGTTTCCTAATGATTATAATGTTATGTTATTCAGAGCGAAAGTTTCTCACAAAACAGTGGACTTGAGGTACTGAAAGGTGATGTGCGCAGGTATTGTTATCAAGTATCTCACAATGAAAAAGGTAATGAACGAGTAATCTTTGGGCTGGCAATATAGGAGATAATAAAGGTATGAAATCCCATTTTAAAAATTCGGGATAAAATTCCTAAGAAATACGAATGAATAAATCATCGATTCATTTTTTTCGAATAAAATAAAATAACTCAATCAAAGAAGTTCTTGAAGTAATAAAAAAGGGGACTTAAGAAAAGGTTATAAAAGATCATTAAGAAAGTCTCTAAGAACAGTCATATGTAAAGCAGTTTTTTCTAAAACCCCCTTACCCTCCCCTTGACCATAGTAAAGCCTTTTTCCCACCTGACCATGGATGTCTAATCATAAAGTTTTCTGAGAATAGAGGGGTTTCGCTTTGGTCATGAAAAATCTCAAACAAACTTTCAAGAAAAGAGAGTAGGTTGTGTTTTTAATTCTTTGACTTTAGTTGGATCATAAACATGTATAGGTTAATCCTAACAGGAATAAATGATCGGTTTTTCTCAAGGAAGTTCCCTAGACTAGATGTCAAAAGGTTTCCCTTAAGAAGTTCCCTGAAGCCCATGATTTTTGAAGGCAGGTGAGAAGATTAACCCAGATCTATTTAAATGAGTTGACAAACTTTGTTGTTAAAAAAAAAAGGGTTTTTTCAAACAGATATCTTCCTAAGTGTATTGTATACTCATTGATTTCCCCCACTTCAAAAAAAAAAATGAATACAGACAGATGGTGAAAGGAAATTCAATATTGATTGCCCCCATCTAGTTCAAAGAGATGAAGAAAGGAAATTCATTATATTGATTGCCCTCATCTCAGCATTTAAATGCTTGGAAACAATGAAGCGATGAAAGGAAATTCAATGTGGGAAGTCGGATAACTTCACCGGGGTACTGAACAGGCTCACTGGCAGTGAAGCAATATCCTCATATCTGATAAAAGATGTTATACATGAGTTACAAAATGCTCTGGTAATTTCTCTTCTTTTCGACTCGATTTTCATAATAGGTTTTTGGGATCTCCACACATATTTGAGGTTAGTTTTAGGAGAATAAATCCATTGAAAACTCGGCTTGAGATAGTCAGAATTTTTGTTTTTGAAGATTTTTCAAGGTTAACGTTGAGACCCTAATATTTTTCAGTTTTTCTCAATTACCCAATGAAAGCACTTGGTCTACATGTTCTTCTCGTCCCACAAGGAGACAAGATCCCTAGATGGAGCCTAATGTTAACACAAAGTTTAAATTTTTCTACCCTTTAAAATTGAAGCTTCATCCTTTCCTAAGTCATGGATCCGCCCTTAGTCCAAAAAGGGGATCCAAAGTCTTTTGTTCCTTTTCAGGTTTCAAGATTCAATTTTTCTCGAGGTATGATCTTCAACCATCCCAATTTCCCGGTGCCGAAATATCGAAACCATTTAACATATTAAAAAATTAAAAAAAAAGAGGGGGAAGAAATAATTATTACATTTTCCATTGCTTTCCACAAAGTACTCTTGAATCCATAATTAATTAAACTCCTAAACGCAATCATATTTCCCTTATTCTTTCGTGATTCAGGTTTCTTTCTACTAAAGTGTTTTCGAACTCTCAACCTTTGAACTCCCGATCCTCGATTTTCCAAAAAGTAAAAAAATAATTAATCACTAATCTTGGTTAATTAAAGAATTAATACAAATGATTAGCACCTAACTAATCCCATCGCAATTTCGAGATCCAGGGTTTGCTTATGACATATCTCTTGACAACAGGATCCTCGAAGTTCCGAAATGCAAAATCTGGTTTTCTTTAAACAAAGTCTAAGATTAAGGTTAAGATGTTTTCAAAACGGGATTAGTGATAACTAGGCTGCCTTTCGCATTTAGGAAATTGAGGAAGGCAACGATTTTCGAAACTCCAGTTTTGAAATCGTCGATATACAACAGTATTAATAATGGATAAATGGAGATATTTTTTTGACGCGAAAGCGTATCTCCGGGCATATCTTTCCATTAAAGCATTAATTTTTCATCGCCTGTGTCAGTACGCTCGTTATAACACAAATTAAGGGTTAATAAAGGTCCTGTGTTTCAAACTTCATTCTTATCCTTTACATCTGTAGCAAGTCGCATTTATCCAATTTTATACATATTTCCTCTGTAAATAGGTTTCTGGTCTAGTGCAAAGATCATGGCACCTAGGAAGGAACCTAACAAAATCAAAGAAGTTGCAGAAAGCTTGAGTCCAGATCGAGACGTTGTATCCGATACAATATTGTATGCCATCGATACCATCAAATCCTGGAGGCAAATTTTCAAAACTCTGGATTATGAAATTAAGAATTTCCCTCATGTTTCTGACAACAAACTTCGAGACATAGCGGAGTCTGAGCTTCACAAAGTAGCTACATGTTCGTGACTCATGACTTATAATGACATGATCAATTGGGCATTAAAGACAACAAATGTGCATACAAGAAGCATCCTGGATAGTCGAGGGGTCGTCATTGGCTCTTTCAGACCGGAGCATATACAAGTAATGTATAAACTGTCTCCTAGTCACAAGTATATTTATAATAAAGATTTTGTGAGTGATTTTCAAAGGAAAGAATATTTTGAGTCAGACCAAACGTATCCTGGCATAATCAAATATTGATGGAGACACGCAGCAAAATTCATGGTCGACACCCATGGTATTTATGCCACAGCCTCATTAAATGAGTATATGGTCTATGTGGAGATGATATTATGTAGACTTTTCGGGAAGAAAAGTCCTACCCATTTCCCTGCAAAATGGGTACCTCTTTTGCACGAGGCAGTAGAAGGTTACAGCTTCAATTGGAATAAGATTTTATCTGATAACATAGCGAAGGAGGTCATGGAATATCAAACTACAAGATCCAAAGGCCGACCAGTAGCATTTTATATGTCTTCATACATCATGTATGCTATATGCTTCACAACTCCTTTCCCTTTGATGAATTGGAGTTGGAATCTGACTTACCCGGAACCTATTCATGAATATCATTCTAAACTTTGGGAAGAAAATGCCAAGGACTCATTCTATGAAATCTATCATTTCATGGTGATACCACTACATCAGATGTTGTACGGCTATGCACCTTCCCACATTTTAGAGTTGTTCATAGGAATCCCTAGGACAGTTGTTGACTGGTTTATAAAGGATAATTTCTCCTACATCATAGTTTTCAAATGTCCAATCCCTCCACATGCACTCCCGAAATTCCTCCCTGATAGACTGGTGTGCAGGGAGGTAGCTTATCAAATAGTAACAAGTGGAATTGGGATAGAACTAAAGATGGCTCAAAATAATTCTTGGTCAGTTTTTCTCGTTCAGATTGGGGAATTTTTCCTACTCAACTTGGGTCATTCCAAAGTTGAAGCGGTAGCATTGGAGGAGGTCAAGTTGGTAGACCTCAAACACAGAAAACACGACCCTTACCAGCTAGTGGGAAATCACATGGCCCACTGTAATATGAAGTCTTATGAACATGAGAAGTCCCCTTGTGATGACATGTTCAAAGGGACTAGGACCTATGAGGAGGTGTTAGAGAGGGTACAGACACTGTCGTCTGACTTGCAAGCTAATTTTCAGTCCTTCCAAAAGCATAGAGGAAGTGGTCTACCCAAAGTACTGCAAGGGGAAGCAATCACCCTTCCTCAGGAGAAAGAGGATACTCCTCCAGGCTTCAGAAAAGAAGCACAGGATAAATTCAATCCCGAGGAAATTCCACATGAGACTGAAAGGTCTTCGCAAAATGAAGAGGCCTTACAAATAGAAAATCCAGAACAGGAAATAGAGAGGAGGTATGGGACACCTCCCGAGTCTAGTAAGTCCACTCCCCCTTCATCATCTGTTGTTGATGTCAATATACCTAAGGCCATAGGAGAAACAATATCTATAGAGCTAGGAAGTCCCATAGCTTCCTTAACCCCTTTATAGTCTGCCTTTGGACTCCCACAGATGGGAGCTATATATGTTAGTGACCTCACCCCTATCTCCAGAGATGAGATCCCTCCTTCTGATTATTTTTTCAGAAAAAAGAGGAAGGTTGTTCTAAAACAAGAGATGTATATGAGAGAGGGAGGTATGGTGAAGAAGAATAGGGTCTTGATAGATGGCCAGAATTTGGAAGAAGAGGATTTCGCTACAGAGGTAGTAGGCTCCATGGGAGCCATGGCAACAACAAACCTTTTTACTGTGGAAAACATGAGAACAAGGATAAAGAAGAGTAACCACACAATAGCTCAATTGCAAGACCAGTTAAAGAATGCTAAGAAAAACATTAGAGAAGAGGTGAATAAAATCTTGGAGCAGGAGAGAGTTGTTGAAAGGCAAGAAATTCAATCACTCAAATCAAGCCTGGATGAAAATGAACCAGAGGATACAAGAAAGTCAGGTGCAGGTTACTCAACAAAAGGAGCTTGTAAATAAGCTACAGGCTAAGTTAAATTTGACAGAAGGTTGGGTTGTAGACTTAAAGGCTTTCCAAACCCTCTCGTTGGAAGCACATACAAAGATAGAAGTCGAGCAACAGAAATTGATCTCCAAAATAGAGATCATCCAGAATTAATTTCAAGAGGTAAGCAAATCCCTTGATAATATTATTTTACAGTAAAAGGAGGTTAAAGCGGCAAGGAATACCTTCAAGAAAGCAATTGCATGTACAGGAAACATAGAGATGTCTATAAATCTAAAGCTTTCGGTCACAGAACAGATAAGAGGAGACATCATGCTCAAGGTATGGGAAACAAACATATCCGAAAACAAGAAGATAGTCAAAGAAATCAAAGACAACTATGAGGGAATCTTTGATTCTTTAGATAAGAAAGCATTAGGTATTGAAAGAAATGATTGTTCTGAGCCACTGGGGCAAATAAACATTGTGAAATAGCAATTGAACTACAAAGAGAGCTTGAAGGAGATTCAGGCGGAAATTTCACAGTTGAAGGAAATCGATCCCAACCTAATAGAAAGATGGTTGGTACAGCCCAATTTAAAGTTTCAAGTGATCAGGTTTGTCGATAAAGGTTTTGAAGACCAGTTTCCAAAGGTCCAAAGAAAGTTTTATCTGTTTGAAGCTAAGGATCTTCCGACACCTCCTAGAAATTTTGTTCATTTTCTCAAGAAATGTATTGAATGTATAGGATCAAAGGAGGGGTATATTTCAACTAAACAATGAAGTATCGTTTGAAATCTTATACTATTGAAATGGTAGAAAAAAAAAGTTAATCATGAAACGGTTAAGGTTGCAGTTTTGTAACTATTTTTCTCCTAAAAAGTAGGAGATTGCTAACCATCAAGTATTGATGACCTTGTATAAATACAAGGAGAGAAGACTGAAAAGGGGCTTTTTTCTCTACAAAGGCATTGTGACGAAGTAATTTTCAAGAGACTCTGAATTAATACAAATGCAGATTAAAGATTCCATATTTTGTCAAGTCTGAGTTATGTGTTCCCCTATCTTTTTATATTTCTTTCGTATATCTAATTGATGAATGCTTGGCTACAATTTATTACGACCTCTACTGTGGAAATTATTATTCTTGTTATTTAATTCATTTACAGTTTTTCCTCTGTATCGGTTATCAGCAGATACAAGTCCTGTGAATGTTTAGATTTCAATATCATATGCTTCATTAATATTTTTCTTGTTTTCATAGTCTTCTATTACAACGTGAGATTCCTCTTCAATTGATGCCTCACCTCATGTTGATGATGTTATCTCATCCTCGTGTTGACAATGTTGATGATGTCATCTCAGCTTCATGCTAATGATGTTGTATCATCCTCATGTCATTTATGATGATGTATCAGTCTTGTATTGATTGATGATGTTGTTATAGTTTTATACTAACTGATGTTGATGTTTCAAATTCCAGCTCCATGATGTGAATGATGATGATGATGCTACTCCATCTCCATGTTGTGAACGATGAAGATATTGATAATGAGAAAAAATTTCAATGATTTATAGATATGCCAGTCATTGTTCCATATGTTGATGATGTCGTTTCCCTCTCTCTCTCCTGATGATATTGTATTGTAGAATACCCTTCTTTATAAGGGGGAGTGTTGAAATATTGTAACTACGAAGAATATTCTAATTATAATTGATTTATTATATTATAGATCAATCCCCTTTTGTGGATTGATCATGTAGGGACTTATGTATGACCAAATACCCTTTTGTGGGTTGGTCAAACCATGTTTATACGATTCTAATTGAGAATTCGACCCCTAGGGATAATTAAAATGGTTTTAACCACTAGTTGAGGAAGTCGTCTCTACCTAATGAAGAGACACAACCCTAGTGCTCCTCAACTAGTATAAATAAGAGAGGATGGTGCCTCATTATCTCACTCACTTAAGTCACTCATCTAGTGCACAAGTTTGACGGAAGATACAGTTAGAACAAGGAGAAGAGAGAGGTGCATTGCTCAGTCTTGGATATTCTCTAGTGTTTGGTCTTTTATCTTGGCATTGTATTGGAAATCTATATTAAGGAAGTTTTTTTGGGGTTTTATCCCCCATGAGGGTTTCCCAGGATAAAATGTTGTGTACCTTGTGATTTTGTTTCTCTCAGTGATCATGCTTATGCTATTATTGTCTAGTAAATTGAAAATAACTTAATATCAGCTCTAAATTTAACACTAGGAACTTTCTAGTAGGTAGAACCTTCTAATGAACATTCTTACAATTATTGTTTTTACACCATATCTACTGTATGGGCCTTATTTAATAGAGATGGATTTAATACATATCAAAATGTATATCTACTTAAGGGGGTCAATGTAAGACCCTAACATGCCCTCCCCCTTATAAAGTAGAATTGTCCTCAAATCTAGAGATCAAGAAATAGTTGAAGGATCTATGTTGGTTCCAATGTGGCATCCTCAAGCTATGTATCCTTCCACTGTATCAGGACCTCTTGTATAGTGTATTGGAGGAGATGCCATTCTCTTTTATCAAGGACAACCTTGAGCTATGACCAAATGGAACCTTCTACGACTATTTCAAGAAGGCTATTTTGATACGAAAATTAGATCCAACCACTTTCCTTAAGTAGGGGACATCAAAGATTGGATGAATTTTAGAGTGGCTAGGAATATCCAATTTGTAAGCCACTGAACCAATAAATTTGAGGACCTTATAAGGCCCATAAAACTTAGGATCAAGATTATGGTGGTGGTTTTCTATGGGTGAGGTCTGCTTATAAGTATATAAATGGAGGAACGCCTAATCCCCCTTGTTGGAAAATTCGGTGAACAGGCAACGTAAGCTTGTCATTGATGGCAAGTACAACATTGAAGATGACAGGAAAACAGAAGACAAGTTCAGAGAGGTGAATGATCGAAAGCAGTGAGTGCATGCAGCGAGAGCTGTTAGATTTGGTGCAGAGTTGCCGACAGCCGTCGGATCTGCAGAAGTTGCGTGGAGAATAATTTCCCATGAACAAGAGGAGAGGCTTCATCGAAGAATCGGGAATCGGAGTTTCACGAGTCTCGTGCACAATTACAACGAAAACCTCGAAATCGCGATATGCGATTTCGTGATTTGATCGCAGCCATTAAATCAAGAATGAGATCTGGACCGTTGATTTCCTTCATCAAAAATCGAGAATCGGGACTTTGAAATGTCCAATCCACTTAATATCAAGAACCCCAAAATCGAGAAATGCGATTTCACAATTTAATCGCAGCTGTTGAATCCAGAATGAATCTGAACCGTAGAATCCAGGTTGTGTCGTAGTTTCGGGGATCGAGATTTCAATATGCAAAGAACACAATGCAATGAAAACCCCGATTTCATGATATGTGAAATCATGATTGAATCTAGACCATTGATCCAACTCATGACAACAGACCACGTCAGCTAGGGAAACATGGAACAACCAGGGAATGACAGGTGTCAGGCAGATTCAACACTTCAGGCACATGTAAGTCATGAATCAGAGTGACATGTGGCAGGATCTAACACATGTCAAACCACGTGTGACGTCAGCAGAGGCATCAGCGATAGGGACTTTGAAATGACAAATTCACTTGACATTGAAAGTCTCGAAATACCGGAGGGATCGGGATCGTCCATCTGAGGGACAGGTGTCGAAGATCAAGGCGCCATCAGCATTTTGTTCATCGGGAAATCGGGGATCCCATTGACAAGAGTTCTGTGCAAGTCAGAATCATGATCCGTGAAACCCCGATGAGTGGGGGGCAGCTGTCAGCATAGCAGAGCAGGAGGATGGAGGTGTAGTGGAGGCCATCTGTCATCGTAATGAAGCATCGGGATTTGGACGATCGGAACTTTGATATGTCAAGAACACACTGCAACAGAAACTCTGAAATTGCGAAACACAATATTGCGATTCAATCGCAACCATTGAGTCAATATCGCACCAGGACCGTTGATCACAGCTCTATACGGAATTTTGGGGATCAGGTTTTGGTATTGACAAGAACATTGAACATCAGACATCGCGAAATCGCGATACGCGATTTCCCGATAAGGCATATAGAATGTGGACCACCCAAGAGTCAGTGGAGGATAGGTGTAAGGAGTACAGAGGAATTCGGGAATCGTCATATCGTGAGTCCAAGGGGTGTATGCACATTATCATTGTAAACCCCGAAACCCCGACGAGAGGTATGGTGGCAGTCACATGATAGCTGGTCACATGGACCATTGTGTAGCCGGAAGGGGATAAAGCTCGGGAAAGGAGCACATTGGGGATCGAAGAATCGGGGGTTCCGATTACATGTGCATATTGACACTGAAAGTGTCGAAACCTAATTTAAAAGGCAAGAATAATGAAGAATATCCAACGGTGAGGATAAGATTTGAATGTGATCGGAGGGTTATTGTCCTTCCATGCACACTTAACATTTTCAGTTACACATCTGTAAGTAAAACTCATGATTGCAAATTAGTTGTCGATCGTTGGAATTTCGGTTGGCTGGACAGTTGTCGTCAGTTTGCCCAAGGATTTGGGAATTTGAACCATTGTGCCCATGTGCATAAAAGGAGATGAAACAGACTGTGTTGGGTTGGTCGTTCTGGATGAAAAAAAAAAGTATGAAACAGTAAGAAAGGTGAAAGAAGAAGTTGTTGAGCATGAAATTTCAATAGACATACAGAATGGAATGAAATGTAAAAGAGAGACAAAGCATAATGATAGACAGAGCAGAAGAAGAAGAATAGAATGACAGTAGAATGTGATGCAGAGCTGACCTGTTGAGGAATAGAAGAATTGCAGAACAATTTGTTGAAGATCAGATTTACAGAACAGAGTAAAAATGGTAAGAAGTGATTTATCTGCATAAGTTCTCTATGTATTCATTATTTAATATTGAAGGGTGGTTGGGAGGTGCTCGGGAGGACTGTTGTCCTCAGAGGTTCAAGTGGGAGCTTGAACACAGGAAGTTGTAGCTTCCGTCTGGTTGTAGCCAGAGAAACTAGGGTGGTAGGGTCGTGCTAGGGAGAACAAGTGTTCTTTGTTATACAGCTTGGAGCATGTGTAACTGGAAGTTGGTGCTTCCATACAGTTGGTGCTAGAACATTCAGGAAGTTGGTGCTTCCATCCAGTTGGTGTTGGAATATTCAGGGAGTTGGTGCTTCCTTCTAGTGGGTGCTAGAGAAACCAGAGAGTTGGAGCTCTCAAACAAGTTGCAGCTTGTAAAACAGAGGTAGCAGCCTCACATTGAGTTGGTGCTCAATTTTAAATGATGTACAGAACAGAAAAAGACTTCCTGTCATTTCGAAGAAGAAGAGGTTTTCTCCCTTTATGGGTTTCCTCGTGAAAATCTGTCTATGTGTGTATTTTATGTGTGACTGATGATCTTTACTTTTACTGTCCATATGTTGTATATTGTTGATGAAACATGAAGAAATATTAATAATATTTAAAAGGTATAAAATTGTTTAAGCTCACATACAACTGATTCACCCCCCCCCCCTCTCAGTTGTTTTAGTATTTCCAACAATTGGTATCAAAGCGGGTTCCTTTTATCTAAAGGTAGATCTGTAAGCTTAAACATGACAAGTCATGAAGGGACTTCAGCCTCTAAGCCCCCTCTATTTGATGGAACAAATTTTGCCTTCTGGAATATTAGAATGAGAACATATTTAATGGCCTTGGGTGCTAATGTTTGGGATGTAGTAGAGACTGGATATACAAAGCCTGTTGTGCTAGCCAACAAGGATGAGAAGTTAGAGTTCAGTTTTAACGCTAAGGGGATGAATGCTACCTTGAATGGACTTGTTGAAGCTAATTTTGTAAAGGTGATGCATCTTGATACTACCAAAGCAATGTGGGATAAACTTATTAACAGTTATGAAGTAAATGAGAAAGTAAAAGGTGCCAAACTTCAAACCTACAGATTGAAATTTGAACAACTAAAGATGAATGAAGATGAAACAATTAGCAAGTATTTTTTAAGAGTTGAAGAACTCGTAAATTCCATGAAGGGTCTAGGTGAGACAT
>ML784956.1:133881-146114 GCA_009831015.1 Picea engelmannii
TAGAGTTCAAAAATGAGCTTATTTGGAAAGGCGATCAGCCATAACCATGATTACAAATTTATTGCTAGATTTTGGTAACCCCACAATGAATTCCATAGAAATGTTGGTGCATACAACTGGTAAAATGGGTAAAGGTTGTAGTTCACCTACATGTTTCATTATCTCTACCTTGTGTATTTGGAAAATGTCACACTCTTCCACAAAGGTGGAAATGTCCTTTTATATGACTTCCCATAAAAATGAATGTTTGATCCTTTCATATGTTTTATGAAACCTTAAATGACTTATTATAGAGGAATGCAGTTCAGATAACCCACATTATTTAAATGTTAACTTCCTATTCAAATAAGATTCCCTTTATAGCAAAGCTTTTAATTTGGCCAAGTGTATCCCTAACATCACCTAATTTAGGCTCATTCTGTAGAAAACCCATGTTTTGGAATCCCCTGATTCATCCTCATTGATATGAAATTTACATGTAAAGGTCATTGTATGATTGGATGCTTTTGATTTTGACTAAAAC
This sequence comes from Picea engelmannii, assembly GCA_009831015.1. Classification (NCBI taxonomy): domain Eukaryota; kingdom Viridiplantae; phylum Streptophyta; class Pinopsida; order Pinales; family Pinaceae; genus Picea; species Picea engelmannii. Next base: position 134,405 of record ML784956.1, read on the forward strand.
ATTAATCATGAGTTGGAGGTGGTCACATTGGAGCTAGGTACAAATTGGATAACATAAAACCATGTCAATGGGTCTAGAAAAAAAACCCTAGTTCCGGAATTTCAACTGGAGTTGCATAGATATGCCAACCTTGGAAGTCATTATGGGAATTTGCTTTTTGATTGTACGAAATTTCTATGTAAACCATCATTAGTAAAACCGAGCATAATTCTTCTTAATTTATTAAAAATAAAGGAAATAAATGATAATAAACCACTTTAGCATATGGAAGTGTATCATGTCGTTTTTATGAAGAAATATGGTGTAAATGGTGGTAAATGTATGAAATGATGTGGTGAAAAGAATGGTTTAAATGATGGAAAAGATGACAAAATAGAGACCCAATAGGCATATCCCAGCTTTTTGGTGACCATTTTTTGTTTCTCAAGGGAAGAAATCCTTTTCTCTAGGAAGTATCTCAGGCTACAATGATCATTTTTATTATGGAAACGTTACCCAAGTAGATATGGACACTAAATATATATAGCATGCAATAGAGCCATCATGTTGGGATCGTCCCTAGGTGTGTAATCGAGGGTTGAAGGGCCCATAGTAGAGTAACAATAGTGGAGGCTATTCAATGTAAAATGGAGTAGGTCCACTATGCTTATTATTATGAAATAAGGCCCACTATGGTGGTTAGTATTGAATAAATGTAATGGGGCCTCATTAAAGAAGGTCCACTTTGTAGTTAGGAGGTTGTTCTGATTAATGTTCTCTTGTTAGCTATAAATAAGGATGGAGTCCTCGTTATGAATTATATATGGAAGAGTATTGTATTTGAAGTTTAGATCTTTAGGAGGTTTCCCCCTCAAATATACAAGTGAACATGAGTGAAATCCTTCCATAAAAACATCAATTGTAAGGTGTTACCCTACCTTAAGGGTATTTTGTTATAATCAAATAAAGAAGATTTTCCATCTTATCCTTTGTATCTTGTGTGTGATTTTATATTCAAATCTAAGGGTACATAACACATTGTCTCTTTTTTCATAAGTGTATTTTCCCAAGTGCCTCTCACATAATTGTTTGTCGGTAAAATCCAATGATCGTCCCTCCCACATGAGTACTACTTGATGCCTTTACCCAAGATGTCACATTCCAAACAAAGGTATTAGTGATGTTGGTAAGAACGAGTATTAGGGTTCTACACATAGAATTCTTCAAGTCTTGGAAGGTTCATTATGCAATGACATTCTAACTAAAATCATTTTTTTAGCAAGGTTGTGAGGTCGGAGAAGCCATAAGGATGGATAACTCACTTTTTAGAGGTAAAATGGTTAATTAATTAATTAATTAAGTGATTTAATCAAGGAATAATAAAATAAAGTAAAATTCAATTGGAGGGAAAAGTTCAACAACGAATTAGGGTTTCGGGAAGCTAGAAAGGAAGGGTAAAGCAACCTAATTCAGAATTATGTTATGATTTGATGTTGAGAGAGTTTCGAGAGGAGGAGGAGAATTGGCCTTCCGTTGTTTTGTGGATTTCTAGAGGAAACCACTACCATTGATCTATTTCAGTTTTGAGAGACACACCCTAGCCTATCAAAGATAACATTCAGGTATTTCACTGTGCTATTCAAGAAACCCTCCAGACCATGTTCAACATTGTTCAGGGCGCACATTTTGAGCCATATAGCAGCAGATTTTGTTGGTGGAATCATTAGGGTACTGATTGAGCCCAAGAGGTGAGAAACCCCCCAGGGGATGACATCCAAAGCTTCTGGTATCCGATCTTACATATTTCATCTATCAGTAGAAGCCTAGAGTCCAGGGCACTCCTTTTGGGACAGTTTCCAGATGATTTTGATGATCATAACCATCAAGGCAAGTCTTCTAGAGTTGCAGCAGTTGTCGTGAGTCTCCATAACTGCATCTTTTTGTCAATATATCTGTGCATGCGCAGATCTTCTCGCATCATCTAATCAAGGGTATTTTATATTAGTTGCTTGTATTCCAGTGATGATCCACGAGATCTAGCTGATGATTTCATATTCTTTTAGCATATTATTGTATTCCCTGTTATTTTCCCTCATAATACATATGAATGAGATGGTGTTTGTTCCTTATTCTTTATGCATCATATATTTTGCCTAAGCATTAATTGAATGAAACACAAATGAGAAAATCACCAAGTATGTTAAAACATTAAGTCAAACACATTCACGATCCCCCAAAGTATCAGATAAGACAGTGGATTTGACAGTTAGTAGTGTTTCCTAGACTAGTCGAGTTAGGAAAATTACAAGGAAACATGAACCAAGTACCTTCTTTCTTGAGGACCATGATAGTCGATGAAGAATAAGGGTTGGTATTAGGGAATATGACACTAGAAACTAGAAACTCATGAACTATCTGTTCTATTTCATTTTTTGGGAAAATGGATGGCAATGTGAATGTACATTAGGTGGGAAGCTCTAAATATAATAAGAACAGAATGATCATGCTCACCTCAAGAAGGTGGTGCTCCATAGGGACTTTCAAATATGGATTAGTTTTTGTCCAAGACCAATTGCATGCCAAAATGAATGGGTTGAGAAGGTGTCTCAAAGGATTGAATGGCATGGAATTGAGCCACAATGCTTGAATGCCCCTCTTTAAGAATCTTTTTCATACAGAGGGAGTTCATGATCTTTGGAGTGTCAGTTATAATTCCTTTGAAAACATAGTTGTTCCCCTAATGTATAACTCATGGAAATCCATGGTAATAGGACCTAGCCTCTATAACCATTCAACACCTAAGACAATGTCACAATGACCCATTTCAATAGCAAACATGTGGGTTTTCAAGTAATAATCATCCATTTGAAGCCTCACATTTTCAAAATGACCACCTCATTTCATGGAACCTCCATTAGCAATCATGATTTGGAAGTTTTTCATAGCATGGATGTAGTAGTGGGTTTGTTGGGCTACACATATATGAATGAAGTTATGACTGCTATTTTTGTCAATTGAGACAATGACTTTGTGATGTTTGATGTAGCCAATCAATTTGAGGGTTTGGGGAGCAGAAATATCAATCAAATCATGTAGGGAGATATGTGGTACAACATCATATGGATCGGGTAGGGGAATGTCTTCAACAAATGGATGAAGGACCTAAGGGGGTACAAATTCATCTTTTATCATTAGAAATGTCCTCTTAAATGGACATAAAGAGTTTTTTCTCCTTACATTTATGCCTAAGGAAATATTTCTCATCATAGTTGTAGTAGAGACCTTTAAGTTGTCATTTCATAATTTCAACTCGTTAATGATGGGCCTCTATAATTCATATCAAAAGGCCCATCAATGGGACACTTTTTGACTACTTATGTACCTAAGAACTCACCTTTTCTACCATGCTTAACATAAAATGTGGTTGTTTTGCAAATTATTTAATGAATGACTTTGAGTTTGATATATGATGAGTTATGCTTATGTTTTTTCCTAGTTTCATGATAAAAATGTGTATGTATCCTAACTTGAACAAGTCGAACCACTCATACAAGGATGGACGTCCTAGCACATGGAGAAAAACAAGATATCTTGTTCCCACACCTACCGTCATCTCTGTGACAGATATTAAAGAGACACTATCTCCAAACTCAAAATTCAATGATCCAAAAGGTAGCCAATGAAGACGAAGTGTAAATGAAGGAATTTTGAGGAGAAAGGCCCCACAATTCCTCCTTGATTTAAGGATAGCATCGAGCTTCCTAGGAGTGTAAATAAACCTCAAGGACTATCCTTGAGAAGTTAAGTTTTTGATAAAATATTGAAGTATTGTATAATGTTGTTTTGTTTAGAAACCTTGAAGACTTGGGGATATGCTCCATTGATGTAATTTTTGTGATTAATCAATAAAAATGATTTCTTGCTCAACCCATTAGTATTTTCTATAAAATTTCAGACCACAACCCAGTTTCAGTATCGCTGATTTTTCAACCAATGTTTAATGCCCAAACCCAGATTTATAACAGCCAATTAAACTCAGCAGAAAAAAAAATTCAGAACTGAAATATGAGGATTATGAACATCGTTTATAATGCAGAAATAAAATATCAGCAGCACATAAACTCAGAAAAAATATTAACACAGGTATTTTCAGTCTAACAACAACCCTGGAAAAACCCACAAGGGGAAAACCAGTGAGAGAGGGAATTTTTTTTATTTAGGAGCTTCTGAGAAAATCTGTTACAACATATTCATCTTCATAAATTTAATGAAAAACTTATCTCGATAATCGTGCCAAGTCTTCACACAGGAGAACGAGCAAAACTCCTCAAAACTCTTTCCAGAATTTTTTGCAATAAATTATAGGCTTGCTCCTTGATTTATGTGCCTCCAAATGGTTGTACGACTACCTTGAAATTCATGCCAACAGTCACAACCCAAAATAGAACATTAAATGTGGTAAGTCACCTTCGGAAACGTGCCAAATCTTCTAGAAAACACCACAAAAAACTTTTCCTCGATTTTTTTACATGAATAACAGTTGTACAGACTATACAAAATCCATACAATATGAACTGTACTTTTCTACCTCAATTTCCAAGCTTGTTTCTTGTTGTACAGAACTCGAAAATATGTATAGTACGACCTCTTTGTTGAACTATACCTTCCCTCAATTTTTGTGCTTGCTTTTGATGATGTATGGCCTGCTCAATCCCTACAGTACGCCCTGCTTTCAATGTTGTACCCTTTGCCTCGATTTATGTGCTAGTATTATGCCTTGGAATGCATGCCCTAGCTCTCAGAAATGTCTCTTTCCTCCTGCTCGAAAATGCTCTTCTCTCTCTCAAAATGTCTCAACAACCAGCACAATGGTGCGTCCTCCTTACCCTAATCGACCTCATGAGGTAATATCAAGGGTTGTCTCATCTAACGGTTGAGATTAGATGAGATCAATGGTGGGGATAAAATCACTTTACTTACCCACTTTCCCTAAGTCTAAAAAAGTCACCTTTTAATTTGCATCTCACGAATTAAATGACTAGGGTCCACATTTGGAACTTTCTCACCCCTTAGGTGCCTAGGTGATGAGAAACACTTGCCTAGGTACTTTTTAATTATAGTTTTAAAACTCCCTCTTACCAAGGAAAGTGTTACTCACCACTCCAAGCTTGTCCCTGAAAAATATAAACTTGCCCCTACCCAATGCTTTGGTGAGTATGTTTGCAACCTGCTCCTCTGTAGATATTTATTGTAGCTCCATAGCTCCTCTCTGAGCATAATCATGGATGAAGTGATAATGAATCTCGATATGCTTAGACCTATCATGAAAAAATGGATTCTCTGGGAGTTTAATGCAACTCTGTTTATCACAGTCAATCGTGGTAGGCCTCAACTTCACACCGAACAATCCCACCAACAACTTTTGAAGCCAAAGGGCCTCACAATTGGCTTGACTGGCCACCATATACTTAGCCTCTGCAAAACTCAAAGCCACTGAATTTTTCTTCCGACTAAACCAAGACACAACTGTTGAGCCCAATCTGAAACAACACCCTGAAGTACCCTTCCTGTCACTGACACATCCTGCCCAATCTGAATATGTATAGCCAACCAGATGAACTCCATCTCCTCTCTAATATTCCAGACCGCAATATATCATACCACAAAGATACTTGAGCACATGTTTTTATTCCACCCAGTGCACTCTCCTAGGCTTCACCATGAATTGACTGAGAGTGTTGACAGAAAAACAAATATATGGCCTAGTATTGACCAAATACATCAATGACCCGATCAATTGACGATATAAAGTGGAATCCACCAACTGAGACTCAAAAGCATGAAGCTTCTTCAAATTGGAAATCATAGGAGTGGTCATTGGCCTACTGTCCTCCATCTAAAATCTCCTCAGAATGTCACACACATACTTCCCCTGTCCCAAGAATATGTGTCCAGGCCCCTGCCAAACCTCCAATCCCAAAAAATAGTGCATTAGTTCGATATTAGTCATCTCGAACTCTGAAGCAAGGCTCTCCTTGCAGCTGTTGATGAGTCTCTCTACCCCTATAATGAAAATATCATTCACATATAGCAAGAAATGAGAGGATCCTCTCCAACCACAATGAAGTATAGGTTGGGATCCACCTCACTCTTCTCAAAGCCCAACTATTGCAAATAGGCATCAGTCCTCGAATACCAAGCTCTGGGAGATTGTTTCATCCCATACAATGCCTTCTTCAGTCTACACACATGAGACTCTCTCCCATGCACCTCAAATCCCAATGGCTTCTCAATATACAACTCCTCTTGTATAAGACCATTCAGAAATGTTGTCTTCACATCCATCTGGTGGATCTTCCAACCCATCTTTGTTGAAATGGATATCACTGCCCTGATCGAAGTGTATCTAGCCACCGATGCAAAGGTCTCATCAAAGTCGACTCCCTCAACCCGTAAAAACCCCCGAGCCTCAAATATGACATCCCTCCTCGAGACAGTCTTCCTTGAGGAAGGAAGGTATATACGGAAATCCTTTGAAGTCTCACTGTATCCAACAAATATCCCCCTCTCTGTCGTGGGCTCCATCTTTTTCCTCTTCTCATAAGGGACATGTGAATAAGTGATGCATCCAAAAATCCTAAAGTGCCCCACCTCCGGCTTCTTCCCAGAAAAAATCCTCCGTAGGAGTCATCCTCCCCATAGCCTTGTGAGGACTCTTGTGTTAGACACACCTACCACACTTAGAGGGGGGGCTGAATGAGTGTGGGGTTCTTTTTCCCAAAACTTCCCTCTTGCACAAAAACTCATCAATTAGCATTCAACATTTATTCATTACCCATTGTTTTCATTTATAACCAGTTGGATGTGAGCACATATCAGCAACATATATCAACAATATATCATCAACAAGTCATCACCACAATGAACACAAAGAACACAAGATGTATGTAAAATTTTCTTTTTATTACGGACTACAATCCTTAGGGTTTATCAGCAACAACTGAATAGAGTACAACTCTACAAGAGCACCATCTCTATATGCAAGAATCAGCTTACATTCTCAGCACCAACTGAGATGAGGCAACAATCCTCAATAGATATCAATCTATCAACAGGTACGCGACCTGTCAGTAGTGCAGCCTGTGTGTGCACATGCCCTGGCTCACTACAACCCATGTGTGAACGCGGCCAGTGTATAATGCAACAAGTGTATGCTTCTGAGCAACTAATGTTTTTCTTTTCTTCACATGCTCAGATCCTCTGCAACCTGCAATCACTTTCTCTTCTGTCTTCCACTGTCCAAACTGACCCACATCCAGTCACAACACATCCAAGCTCTCCAATAGCTTGCTCATTCTCCACAACAAATCAATATGAATGCTATCTCAATCATGTATAAATAACTAGTATACCATAACAATCATGTCACTACTGAATTAAAAGAGTGTTTCTCACTCCATCAACCAAATCAACCAAATTGAGCCACATCATAGAAGCCATACTAAGAATGCCCTAAGAATTCACAACAATTCAAACAATAGAATCCATAAAGACAATAATGTAACCATACCAGTGTCTCAGTGATAGATCTGAGGCCATAGAATGCAGATCTGGAACCTGCCTCATCATCCAAGAGCTTGGCACCAGCTCAAACACAAATCTCCATGATTTTATACACTCCATGCTCCATGTACACATAAATCCTGCATGTACACTCACCCTATACACAGCTAGACCATGTGTACATGCATCCTATACACAGACAGCCTGCATGGACATCAGAAAATAGGGTTTTCTATGAATCCGAGACTTTTTCCATCAAGATATCCGACATTGCCGAAACTTTGATGCGTTCATGAGATCCTCCTCTCACTCTCTTCCTTAGAATAGATCTTCAATCATGCTCAAGAGATCCACACCAATAGGATGCTCTCACAAGAATCTCTCCATCAATACTCCACAAGATATTCACAAGAAGCTCTCCATTGATCCATAAAAGAATTCTCACCAAATGTGTATTTTACAAGAGATCCTAGCTTCTTATTTATACTTTCATCTTATAGGTCACTTAACCCATTTTTAGGTCACTTAACCCATTTTTAGGTTACTTAACCCATTTTTAGGTTACTTAACCCATTTAAATAATGATTTCTTCTTTTCAAGCACTTTGACTTCTTTGACTTTTTGGGGCTTCAAGCCATCATATGGGGGTCCTTCAACTTCGTAGACCCATAACTCTCAAACCGTGAGGATTTATGTAACATTCCACATACCACCGAAAATGGCATGTCAAGCACTATCCATCTAGGATAGTTTCACCAACAACTTCATTGATATTCATCTCATTAATCCACATGCAAGCATGGGTCCTCCAACCGTTCTTCTAGGATAACTCAATCTATAAAGCGTCTTCCCGTGAGGGCTTTCACCATAAGGGGACCACTTTGGACTTCATCCATTTGTGCACCTTATCAACCATGATAAGACAATAATGATTCATCTTTGCATCAATTCACCACTGCATCATGTATCAATGACAACTCATTGATCCATCTTCATCAATGCATTATATCAATGATCCATCTTTATCAATTGGTTTCCACTTGGACATCTATCATTCTCATCAAGGACATCATATCAATGATCCATCTTTATCAATTGGTTTCCACTTGGACATCTATCATTCTCATCAAGGACATCATATCAATTGTTAATCAATCAATTACTTGACATCAATTAATCAAACCATTTGCATCAATGACGTATGATCCAACAATCTCCCAAATACTAAAACCGTTGGCATAAATGACAACATGATCCAACAATCTCCCAAATAATCAAACCATTGGCATCAATGACAGCATGATCCAACAATCTCCCCCTTTGGCATTGATGGCAATACCAACATTGATGTCAACTCCAATTACCAATTATTGATGTCAACATGTAGACAAGGCATGTTCTTCATCAATAGTCAATGTGACTATCTCTCCACATTAATCTCTCCCATCAATAGACATCAATCACATCAATGTGATTATCTCTCCCCCTTTGACATCAATGGCAAAGGGCCATTCTCCTCTTGGGGATGCTCCCCCTGTCTTGTTGTCGTTGAATAATCTCTCCCCTTTTGAACAAGGGATATCAATCTGATGTAATGTTGAAAATACATTGAACATACTCCCCCAGTGACCATCGCTCCTCCTGGAATTATGCCTCTATGCTCTTTCTTAAAATATACGTCTCTTTTCTAGGTATGCATCTGATAAATATCTCCTCCTAGAATCATGGGATGAAGAATGACTCCCCCTAAGGGTATGTCTCCCCCTATCTTCTCTGCAAGATTAACAATATGCTACCATATGACGATCCTTGGACTTGTTCATTGCATCAAACTTGTGCTATACCATTCATCATGAAACAAAATATATGTCAACAATAAAATAGAGAATCATGAACAATATATCCACCAAGTTCATCATGTACCAAAATGTGCCCACCATGCACAACACCCATGTACATCAACCATGTACAGCAACAATGTGCCAAAAGATATCATCCATGAAATGTATCCACCATATGCCAACATGTGCATCTACCAATATGCCAACATGTGCATCTACCAATTATGCCAATCCTGTGCATCCACCAATATTCCAACCATGTGCATCTACCAACATGCCAAACAATGTATCATATCACTCATGATATGTCTCCATCATGAACCAAGTGCCACAATCATGTATCAAACAAATACCAATGTTGTGAAAATCAAGTAATACCATATATGAGTGTACTACTATGCTCCAATACCACAAAATGATGAGTCCCATACATGTATGCCAAGTCCTCCATAAAACATGTGCCAATCATCCAACCATATGTCACAACATGTAGCCCAATCCATATGCAAAAATGCATGCACCATGATATCAACATATGCTTCCAATAATACATCATAAGATATACCAGCCATGTACACCACTATCATCACAAAATGATTAATACCAGTAGATCAGCACCAATCCATACTCTTGGGTTAGTGCCATGCACCCAATATTTATTTTTATTATACCATTGTGTGATCTCACCATGAAAACCTGCAACAAACAGTGTCAGAACCTGCAATAAACAATGTCAGACCCTGGAATACAGAGTTATACCATCACATCAAACTCCAAGCCATATGCATTGCCTTTTTCCCAAGGATTTTCAACATACACGCGGTCTTCTGCAAACTGAGAGCGTGTGTGCGTGACCTATTCAAGGTTAGCACGCATGTACATGTGACTATCACCATTGTGACCTGCATGTGCCTTAGTAAATGACACATTTGAACTTCCCTTCAATCTTTCATTCTGATCTGGCTGCTCTGTCTTCTTCACCCACTTTTGTAGATGACCCTTCTCTTCAGAACTTGAGCTCTAAGTATCCATTTTTTCAAATATGTCTCCCTTTCTTACTTCATTACTTCTTCTAGATATGCTAAGTGAAGTCCTTATCATGGAATTTCTTCTTGTGTTCCATCACTCCTCGAATTTGTGGCCAAATCCACTACAGCTATAGCATCTCAAGGAGTTACAATGAACAGCAATGTGTCCTACTTGATCACATCTCCAACACCTCATGGTGTTATAGATTCTTCCATTATATATTCTTTCATAATATCTACACTCAAAATATTTGTGACCATATCCATTACATGAATAACAATGCCCATGAAAAATACTTTCATACCTTTGTTTTGGTGTCCCAAAAATGGCTTCTTGATGTCTTCTTTTCTTTGTACTTTTGAAATTTTCTTTGCCTTATGTAAATGGTTTCTTTGCAATATTATATTCTTTCTTTGATGGGCTTACCTCATGCTTCTTTGAGGTGCTTTCTTCAGCATGTGTATCTTCTCCTTTGTATCCAAGACCTGATTTATCACATGATGGTCTTTGACTTTCCAAGATCTCATCCAAGATTCGTGATCTATTCAAGAATTCTATTGACTTTTCCACCTTCTTTCTAAGGTCAACGATTTCAACTTCTAACTCACAACATGACTCTTCCTTTTCATTTATTTGATTCTTCAATAGTTCCTCTATTCTTTTGGCCTCTTCAATTTGGGTCTTGAGATGAACAATGGTTTCAAAAAAATTGTTAATCTCATCATCTACATTCATATCTTCTTTTTCATTCTTTAGTCTTGTGATATCTTCTTCCTTTTCTTCTAATAGAGTCTTATTGTTCTCTTCTTGTTCCTTGATCATTTCTTTTAACTTCAAGATGTGCCTTAGACTTCTCCTACAAAACTTCTTAGTGTTATCGAAAAGATAGTTATAGTTTGTATAATAATGATCACTTTTATATCTATATAAACCCTCTTCAATTTCCTTTTGAAGTTTTAATAGATTTCCTTCTATTCTTTTCATGGGATAAATACCATAAAACTTTACACATACTGTTTCTACATCTTCTTCTTCACTTGTAGAGAAAAATCCATCATCATCATCGCAATCAAGGGTTTTTGAGTGTTCTTTACCTTCATTTGAAATATCTTCATGATCTTCCTTTTTGCCAACGTCAACACATACTTCTTTGCCTTTATTTGAAATGTCTTCAAGATCTTCCTTTGTGCTATCATCACTTGATTCTTTATCTTCACTTGAAATGTTTTCAAAATCACATTTAGAAATAATGCATTCAAGAGTTTTTGATGATTCTTTACCTTTGATGATCTTGATGG